>OZ026619.1:97751647-98024147 GCA_964020975.1 Hermodice carunculata
CGTCTGTCAAAAGTGAGGAGTCAAAAACAGGGTCACCAGGCTGTCTATCACAGTAAACGAACAAACAAACAAATGAATGAATGAATGAATAGAGAGAGAGAGAGAGAGAGAGAGAGAGAGAGAGAGAGAGAGAGAGAGAGAGAGAGAGAGAGAGAGAGAGAGAGAGAGAGAGAGAGAGAGAGAGAGAGAGAGAGAGAGAGAGAGAGAGAGAGAGAGAGAGAGAGAGAGAGAGAGAGAGAGAGAGAGAGAGAGAGAGAGAGAGAGAGAGTGAGAGAGAGAGAGAGAGAGAGAGAGAGAGAGAGAGAGAGAAGAAAAAAAAAAGACTGGAAATGTTCTGAATTTGTCAAAATGACTGTACTTATCTGACCAAAAAGATAGAGTTTACCATCAGATGTGGGAGGGTTTGCAAGCGGCAAACACATGAGTGGAGGCACTTGTATGAGCAGAAAACTTGTAGCTAGTTGTTGCCATTGGGATACATGGAGTCCTGGTATGTCAATACAATATTGAAACTGTGGCTGGTGTTTTGAGGTGATTTGGAGGTTGACAATTTAGATGGGGCACCGTATAAGAAATAACCAAAATTGTGTGCATCTGAATGCAGCATCTGAGGGCACAACAGGCCTATGAAGTCCAGGTGTCAATGCTAACCAAGTCGGTAGCCAACTTAGAGGAGGCACTTCGGCAGATGGAGAGTGAACGCCACACTACAATGGAGGACATGGCTGCTGTTCGTGACCTCTGTGCAAAGCTGGAAGCCACGAGAGACTCCCTACAGAGACAACTGACATCAAAGTCACTGGACCATGAAAAGGTGCTGTGAAATTCTTGATTTCCTGTGTTGTGTTTTTGCACATTTTGGCAATTGCTCAAAGTTGTGAAAAGAAAGACCTGGTGGAAAATATGTCAGCATAGCCCAGATTGGAATGTTTGCAAAAATTACATGAAGTGAAAGGCACAAAATGCAGTATAAACCACAAAATGACAGTTGATACAATACTTTGGCAGTATGTTTTTGTGTGTATAATTTGATGGTGTTATTATAGAGTGGTCCCTGTCTTGAGATACCACTCCAATGAGAGAGCACTTGTCCTGAAAGCCCACCTGGTCAGGAGACGTTGCTTAGTACTGCTCCTCTTATTTAAACCTCCTGTCAAAGGCCACCTGTTTTTAGAGACCACAATTTTGGTCATAGCAAGGAGTGGTCTTTCCAGACGGGTTTCACCATAGTGTTCATAATTCAATTTCAGAAATGCAGTACAAAAATTTGCTGCATGGATGTTGAGGGACGAGGTATTTTTGTGCTCTTTTGTCAAGACATGTCAAACTGTAACCAGGATAGTGCCTGTCAAAAGCAAATCTGACGCAGTTTGGTCGAAATGGATCGTTTGGATTTGCTTTGTTCCCAGTCTTTGCTGGTCTCCTTCCTGATATCCCATTTTCCTCCCAAGTGCACGTTGATAAGAGAATGGTGGTTAATGTCTAAGCTGTTCAATACACCAGATACTGTGCGCTGTGGCCGGACACAACTTCAGAGTTTTCTGACTTTGTGTGTGTTGCTTTTAGTGTGGGACAACAGTTATAGATTGTTGTGTTGCCTCAGGTCTGAACCACAGATTGGTACAAAAGTATAAACCATTTTTGAACTGAGTGTCAGACACTTTGAAGTGCAGTACTTATCCCCTCCCTTGCTCCCAAGCTGGCCAATGGCAGGTCTTGCTTAAATGTTGTCTGCTCCACGGTGTTTGACGAATTTCAACTGTGATGAAAAGCAGTTGCAGAGCTTGGGTAATCAGTCTTCTGTCTGTTCATAAACCTTTGCACGTGAGCGTGATACAGTCCACAGTTTTCAAAATAGCCCCATATAACTTTCAGGACTTGTCAAGTGGATGAAATCTAAGTCAAGTTTGATATTGGTGGTGCCACCTATAGCATTATGACCAAAATCTGAAAATATTGTGAATGTTGTTGTTCAAAGAGCTTTTCATGAATCATCATGAAATTTCATTGGGAGGTCAGTCAGGCAAAAAAGCAAAACCACTTTGAAATTTGGTGTTGCCACCTACAGTATGACGAATGATACTGAACAAAAACTGTTGAAACCACGTTAAATTCAATATGTTTGACAGAGAATAAGGCTGATGATACCCAACGTGCCACAAATTTGTACTTTCAAATCACTTCATTTGTCAGTATTTTTATTATGCCCCTTTGAATTGTAATTGCATTGTAACTCGGAATTTAAGTTATAACTTCAATATTGCACATGGCAATAGTCCTGAATTAGGGCTTCGTCAGCTTAGAAGCTGGATGATCTTGATCAAATTCCCAAGGTCACCAGGTCCTTTGGCAGAGCGACTGCGGTTTCCGCACCATAACTCAAGCAGTTTTTTGAGATAGAACTTTGATAGTGACCAGGTATGTACTCCTATGTAAGGGCTAGGTGAAGTATGAGGTTAGTTGACCTTGACCCTGTTTCTAAGGTCACAGAGTTACTACAGGGAGTTTTGGTTTCCGCATGATAACTAGAAAAGTTTTTATGATAGGATCTGTGTATGGCACAGGATTATAGTCCTTATCTAGGGTTAGGTCATGTTCAAAGATGGATGACCTTGACCTAAATTCAATGGTCAGAAGGGCACTGTGGAACTTGGTTTTAGTTTCTGCATGATAACTTCAGATGTTTTTCACCTAGGGCTTTCATATTTCACAGGACTATAGTTTTCTGTAAGATATAGATCAAGATCTGAAATGGGTGACCTTGAGTTAATATATGTTTTGCAAACATGGCTTGTTTTCATCTATTTTGCTGATAGAAGAAAACCATCAAAGTAAAAACAGTGAAGTAGTATTTCAACACAGATTAGATAGGAACTTTTAAATTCCAACATACTAAATTTAAAGCACCAGTGAAACGCTGAAATGCAAAGCCACAAAAATTTAAATATATGAAATAAGTGTATTTTCAGTCTCATATATAGAAGTTCAATGTTGTATAATATGGGTGACCTTGACCTACTTTCTCAAGGACTCGGAGGGAATACATATCAGGAAAGGATTTTGTTATAGTCATTATGTCTCAACTTATGTACATATATCAGTATACCATTATTACATAAACATCATTCAGGCAAGAGTCTTGTGATCTATGGAGCTATGGTGGTGCCACTGGTGGTATGAAGTGGAACTAGCATTACAGGTCTCAAAAGTTCATCAAATTCTTCACATTGATTATGAATTGAGATGCAGCTTCTATATATACACCAAATCTGCCTTGGGCCAATGATAGTATTTTGTATAGTTTGAGTGACTTTGATCTAATTTATTTTCAAGGTCGTTCAGGATGTAGTAAAGGACAGGAAATTCTACATTTTGAGAAATAAGGCCAGCAATACCAAATGTACCACAGATGAGTATGATATAAAGCAGTTCCATATTGCATACTGTGGATGACCTTCACCTACTTTGGGAAATACATATCAGAAATTGATTTTTTTTGTCATAGTCATTATGTCTGAACTTGTGCTCATTTATAAATAAACCAGTACAGGAATATCATACAGTCAAAAATGATGTGAGGAATCATGGTGCTGCCACTGGTGGTATGAAGTGGAACTAGCATTATTAGGTGTAAAAAGTACATTAAATTCATTATTTTGATTATAAATTGAGCAGCAACTTTACATGTACATCAAACATGCATTAAACCAATGATCAAATTTTGTGAAAAAAAAATCGACCTTGAGTGAGCTACAAAGGTCAAACTGGTATGTTGGCCTATATCTCAGTAATTATGGATGCTAGGCCTATGTTTCAGGAAGAACGTTTGGCGTTTCTTTTGGTGCTGTTAATTGAGACCTTGAGTGACCTGGAAAGGTAAAACCGACAAATTGGCTTATGCCTTGGTTATAGTGAATTCCATCACTTTTTGTTTAAAAAATGATTTGTGGACTGTATGAGTAAAGACTGATATTACAAGCAGTGATAATGGTCTGAAACAAAGGTGACCTTGATATTATATTATAAAGTTTAGTGGACCACTTCAGTCTAAGCATGCAAAGGTCAGCTGAGCACAGGACTGTCACAATCCTCTTCTTACTCAAAGCATTGCTTTTGGCACAAAGTTAGCTAGTTAATGAAACTTGAGCAGGCTAAGTTTGATAAACTGCTCTCTTTTGACTGGTTTAGGTAAGAAATTAATGTTCTTTCCTTGTGTGTATTTTTCGCTGTAGCTGGCCTCAGACTTACAACAAATGAAACAAGAAACAGAGATACTTCGCAGTCAGGTGAGTGGAGAACGACAAAACCTGCGCGGTTTGGAGGAGATCCTGCAGAGCAACAGGGAGAAGGAGTTCCATAGTCAGCTGGTGGCCCAGGAGAAGACAGCGGAAATACAGCTGCTGAAAGACAGGCTGTCACTGAACGATAGTAAAATGTGAGTAGCAAACAGGCTATCAACCCTTATCTTATCAACACGCCCCGTTCCACAATTAATGACAAGTGTCTGGCATTCTTGACATGTCAAATGGATTAAAGTTAATGGAAAATTTGATACTCCCTCTTTTTGACTTCTCCAAAACTATTGCCTGAATAAGCTTGAAACATGGTGGGGTGGGTCTCTACTGTTTAAGTTTGCCCAAGTGGTCATGCACCAATGACTTTGTGATTTTCTTATGAATTTTGGGTTTGTCTTTCTGTTCCCAATTCACTTTTTTTTTTTAACGTAAGTGGTCTTGCCATGCATAAAAACTAGGTCACTAGGTCAAGTATATGACTGGGAACCCTTGATTCCGCTTCAAGTTGATTTTGGACGTGACTGTTCCTCAGGTGGTCCTCTACCAAGTTTGCATAAGGGATGGTGATGCAATAATTTTGCTTTTCTTTAACTAATTTTTTCCTTATTTTTGTTGAAAACGCCTCTTCTTAAGAACTAAATGGCCAATTGCTTTGAAAATGTGCATGTACACACGTACATATATGCATGGGCTCTTGGGGGTCATGTAGTGTACATTTCGGTCACCAGGTGCTGCTGCAATGTGTGCCTATTGTTTAAAATGAACATTTGTGACTAGTTCTCCAGAATGGCGAAATAGAAAAGCGTGACATTTTGTCGGAATATAATCAGACTAAAGATGATGAAAGTGTGGAGAATTCAGGGTATGTTAATTCTTGTCAAAGCTATGGGATATCAAATTTTGGGACCATGAGTGCTGCTCCTGTTCATGTATGTACCAATGCAGTGCATATATGGCAATATTGTCTGATAGGCTTTTTATTTTACACATAGATGATCTCCAGGTGGCGCTCTATCAGCTTTGTGAGGGAGATGATGATGCAAGTTTTTTTTTTCTTTTTTGAAATACTACAGTGTCTTCTCAGGAGTTACTTGGCCAATTGCTTTGATATTGCAGGCAGGGTCACTTACAGGTCACTTAGTTTATATTGTAGCCACCAGGTAATTCTGAAAATGTAAAAAAAAAATCCTGTATTTTAGGGTTTTAAGACTATTTTAAATTGCTTTTCCAGAATGGCTGAATGGAAGTAAATGAAATTTTACTAGAGTACAATTTGGGCAAATAATGGGAGTATGTTCATTTTTAACAAAATTATGGGATATCAAACTTTTGGACCATGTGTCAGCAAGTTTTGCTACTGTATGCACACATACATTCAGACACAGTACCAGGCACATATTGTAATGTTGTCAAACCAGTTTTATGGGATACTTTGCTCTACATAGATATTGCCATGTTGGACCTTCATCGAAATTGTGAAGGGTGACCAATAATTATGCATTCTCTGACCGGGGATGCATATAGTGGGGTTTGGAGAATTCCAATTTTTTGCTGACCCATCAAATGTGACATACTGGGCATATCTTGGTAATGGTGGATCCTAAGTCATTGTTACAATTAAACATAAATAGGAAAGTACCTATGGGGTTTCTTTTGGTGTTGTAATTTTTGACCGTGAAGGACCATCAAAGGTTAAACTTGCATAGTGCTTCTAAAAGAGAAATTAGATTATGCTTTTTTTTTTTTTATCGTTTGTTCAGAACTTTACAGAAGACGTGGCACTGTTGCTCCTTAGTGTATACATGTAATAGGAAGACTTCAGTGTATGGTGGTCCCTGTCTTGACAAACCGCCCATAGGGCAGGTGAAAATGTGGTTTCTCAAAACAGGTGGTCTTTCATTAGAGGTATAATAACATGGAAAAGATTGGACAGTGCATTGAGATAGCAGTCTTAAAAAGATATGTGGTCTCTCATTGGAGGGGTCTCTCAAGACAGGTACCACTGTATCACTAGACCAGGATGGAACTTAATATGGGTTGAATGTGAAGGTCAGCAGAGACCCAGCTGTTCACAGCTCAGTTGTTTGTTTGTTTTTTTTATTTTTTGGTGTGCTGTTGTCTAAAAATTAATAGGAATGACATAATATATTACATACTTGTATATGAGCTATATTTTCTATAGGTATGAAACAAATTTTTCTACATATGCCAAATAATTGTAAATTTCCTTGTTAACAGATTTATTATTAAATAAAAATCAAAATGTGAATATCGTTTAGTTGTCCCAAAATTGGCTGCTTTTCATTTAAGGGCTAGTCTGACTGCTATGCAACACAGTGATCTGGCCACAGCTTGCAACCTTTAACGGTCGCTAGTGTAGAAATGTTGCAGTGAAGCAGGCCGAGTATCTCAGGTTGCAGGCATATTTTAAATGGACCTTTAACTTATGAATAAAAGTGAAAATAATAGGACAAGTTCCATTTGTGTTGGACATAGGGAGAGTCAAAGTCGAGAGCTGACAACTCTACGTGCACGGACCATAGAACTGGAGGCAGAAGTGGACCGTCTGAGAAGGACACTCACCAATACCAGGTTTGAAAGGTTAGTTCATACAGTAATCATGTATTCTATTCTCATTGGTCCATCGTGGGGGATATTATATTTCTGGTTTGTCTGTCTGTCCGTCTATGGCCCCTTCAGTGCACCAAGAAATAAGGGTTGCCTTTGTGTGTGTTATGGTATAGTGACCTGTGTGATTGAAGCTGGCATCAAGCGAGGCCAGCTTCAATCAGGCACATCATTATGCCATAACACACACAAAGGCAACCCTCATTGCTTATATTTACATTTCCCACTTAACTTTTCTGCTTGATTACACAAAATTAAGAAATTTAATACATAGAATTAAGAGAAACGACCTGAAAGGGATTTTCCCAGCACGTTTAAGTGTTAAGTTCTGTAAACCCAGGTGGGCGTGGCTTATTGGAATGTGAGCGGGCCACATGTGTTATAGTCGGGTCTACGACAGTACGTCTAAAACCAGTATGCCGAACTATCAACATGCCGAAAATTCATTTCATTTAAATGCGTGTTGGTCGACATACAAACATTCCAAAAACAACTTTGCCGAAAGGTCATAAGGTGGAATGAAATTTCGTCTAAATGCCTCTTTGTCTAAAAGTCCCAGTTTGAATAAAGGACAATGCATGATAAAATTTTCTTTGTTCTTATTTTTACAAATATACTTGGCTCGATTTTTTATTTGACCTTTTTTGCCATTGCATCAGTAGGTGGTGCATCAGGTGGATCAAATGAAGTCGGCAAAACCTTCGGAGCTTATAAGGGTCGGGATCAAGTTTTCTTTTGCGGGATACAGGTACCCAAAGGATAGGGTGTACAAAGTAAAAAATCTTACTGGCAGTGCGAAGATCGCCAATGGCAATGTACAGGACGGGTAGTCTCCTTAGGGATAAGATTCAAGATTCAAGATTTTTATTGACAAACAATTAAAGTCCGAAGACAGTCAGACATACGGATCACGCATTCCTTCCACATTTTCCAAAAGAAGCACCCATCAGAAAAAAAAAAAAATTAAACCAGGCGAAACCATAGAAAAAATGTAACAATGCAAAGAAACAAGGAAAAATATTAACCACAGAATACGCTATGAGATATGATGACAAGTCTCACCCATGCTTGCCTGTGAAGCAGACTCTGTTTTTTTTTTATGTTTTGATGTTTAAGGCCTGCTTCGCAGACAACACCCACGCACAAGTGACGGCATTTTGCCAACCTGTGCTTTGAATACATTACACGGTACCGGCATGGACCTATTATCTGATAATAGGTCCATGGTACCGGTAAGCGGTCGGCATTGCACCTTAAAAGTTAAGAGTTTTTGACGAATTATAGACGAAAATGAATGGATTTCAGGCCAATTTTCCATTTGACCTGTATGTTTTTCTACCAGGTTGTATGTGACAAATATGATTTTCGATGTAAAGGAATTTAGACATAATTGAATTTCGACGTATTAACTTTTCGATGGACTGGTTTTAGACGAACTGTCGTGCACCGGTTATAGTCCAATAACACACAAGGCTCATGTGTTATGGTCTCATAAAACACCAGGCTCTCTCCTATACTTGCAATGTTAGAAGTTAGATTGAATGTTAATACTTGTTTATGGACACCATATCTCTAGACTTATTGGTCACCAGAAAGCTAAATTTACCTCATTTGCACCTTGACCTCAGTCCTTGACTTCATTACATTTGGTGACCTTGATCTTATATTGAAGGTCACTGGAGCCATGTACATATATGTATGTGCAAAGGTAGACCCATCAGGTCATGCTTTGTATTTAGGTGTCTCTAGTTGAAGAAAACTCTTGTTTTGCAAATTGTCAAAGCATTGCAAATACATGCAATTGATAAATTAAATATATTTGCCTCTTGTAAGGAAAAAAACCTGTTGTGTAAATTAGCAATGTTCTGCAGATTGCATTGAATGCATACACATGCATTGATTTTCAAATGGTGACTTTTATCTTTTGATCAAAGTTCAGATGGGTAAGGTTGACAGTAGGTAGGAAAGAGGTGCTCGTGGTCCAGACAGAACCCAGTCTGAAGGACTTATTCGATAACTATTCTCCTGATAGTTTTGGTCACCATGAGGTACGGAAATGATGAAAAGATGGTCTTTTCTGGCTCTACTCATCTCGTTCACTTAATTGACAGAAAATCCTTGCGAGTTTTGTTTGTTTCTGAAGATAATTTACAGTTTTTATATTTTGGGTGCAGTCTTCAGGGTCAAAGAAGTGACCTATTCTGTCAAGTAGATGCTCTGCATTTGCCTGGAAAAGTGTCTTCACAGGAGAAGGCAGGATGTGCATCTTAAGCAAATTATGTATGGAGTTTATGTGTGAATTCTAAATTAAATGATTCAGTCCGGCAGTTAGAAATGTGATGTATGGTGAAACATCATTGACATGAAACATCTGTTCCCAGCTAAATGTGTCAGATGTGAGAACATGTTGGATAAATGAATCAAATTGCCAAGGAATTAAATTGTTGTGTCCTTCAAAACATGAGTCACCATGTGAGCCTGCTGTTTATCTGAATATTGTCATATTGAGGTTTCACTGTATTTCATGTCCCAGCATGCACCTTCCTGTCTACAGCTGTGCCATTTGCCTGCTTGGCAGACTGGGTCGGACTCCCTCTTTGTTTCCTGTTCAGGAAGTGAAGGGGAGATGGTATGAACGATTGTCTGTCACTCCTGGCATTGTTTCTGGGCCATTTCTCCCAAAACTTACACACTTAGCAACCTGAAATTTTTGTGGCTTGTACAGAGCTTGGCATAGCTCCTTCGGGTGCTCTCTCAAGGCAGAAACAATATTAGTAACCTGGGCAGGAGATACTGTTAGTATCAGCATCAACGTGTGGTGTACAAATATGTCAAATGCAACTGAACCCTCAGCCAAATGACGCTTTTGTGGCAATTGTACTTTAAAGAGAGAGGGCCGTACAGGAGTTGAGACGACATGGGTTTGCGCCCCCTGGAGAGGGCCATGTGGGTCATTCGAGTGGTGCCAATGCTGCCTTCAGTCCAAACAGGTGAGGATTTTCACTGTACACCAGTATCACCAGGTACAGTGGAAAAGACTTTTTAACACCCTCAGCCATATTGGCCGACAGGGTATTGTCAACATCATGTCTGTCCACTGTACACAATCCTGTACCTGTCTAGTCCTCCCTGGTCATTGTCATATATACAGTGGAAGAAGCAGCCTTTGTGCCAAATACCTTAAGGGTACTTTTATCATTTATTTGGTACAGTATAGATTTATATATGCAAACATTCAGTTTCCATGAGACGTCTCCATTACCGCTGCAGATGCAACAACTTTTGACCGACTGAGCTACTGTTATGAAACTTGTTATGTAGCATGGCCGAGTTTGACATTCAGCAAGCTGACCTATCTGCAAGGTCAATGAACCAATTTTAGGTCAAAGGTCAAGGGGTCTTAAGGCTGCTCTGACTGTCCTGTTTTTGTACTTCTTTCAGGTGGAGAAGGACGGTGTGTAATTTGACAGCCAGGAGGTTCAATCAAATTCTTATTGTTATTCAGGTGAAAACAATCTAAGGAATCGCAAAAAAAAAAACCAACCCCAACAACCCCAGACTCAAATTATTAAAACAGGGCCAAATGTATGAATCAATAATTGTGCAAAATTGTAGATGATAGTTTACATGTCTATCATGTGCTGTTACAGCGCATAAACATGTATATTTCAAAACTCATAAAGTTTGATAGCCAATGCACTTCTGAAAAATTAATTTGCTTCTTTGTAACTTGCATTCGTGCCTTTCAGATCTCGATCCCGCTCACCGACCTCCAGGGCTTTCTACAGTCGCTCTTTCATTGAAGACGACCCTCTCACATCAATGCACACTGTATGTACACTGTGTTATCTTTGCAAATCCTTACTGGTTTTATGTTATGATGATCAGATATGTCACCTCGGTCATTACATTAACAATACTGATTTCACAAAGTTTTTGATGATCAAAAGAATAATTGATGCACATATGCTTTACCATTGAAGAATAGTGTTGCCCACTATAGACATAAGTGCAATGTGATTAGTATATCTGAGATATTATAATGCAATTTGAACTGATATACTCGATTTGCATGTTGAATGGCACTTCAAATGAATTTCGTATTGTAGATGCAAACGCAGTGCATAAAATCGAGGGTTGACCAAGTCAGCCAAATATTTGGGTGGTTGACCAAATAGATTTAAATGGTCACCAGTGCTGTTAACCTCTCTCCCCCCCCCCCCCCAAAAAAAAAAGAAAAAAACAACCATAAAAAAAAAATTGTTAAAGGCAAACAAAAACAGGAGGTTTAGTACCAGACATTTGTTCCGTATTTACCCAATTAATCGTCATGCTAGTGCAGCAGTTGCACCCATAAATTATGGGTCAGGAAAAGCCCTGGCCAAATGGTGGTGTGCCCTGGTGGCACTTTCTCATTACTCTCAATTACTTTGTTTCCTGTGTGCCTGATTTTTGCCATGTTTTGCACTCTGTGTGAAGTATATTGCTCTAAGGAACAGGTGTCACTTGGGAATAATTGCTTAACAAATCCTGTTATTTATTTTGTTTTTTATTTTATTTATTTATTTTGGTTGGGTTGGGTTAGTTTTTGATATATTTTTTTTTATTGTGGCCAGCCATCTGGACAGCCAAAAAAAGAAAAACAAACAAACATGGCAGATGGGGCATGGATGATCTGAACTCGAAGCTCCTTGATCTTAACATGGCATAAAAAAAGTCATGATTAACTTTGATATGCAATTTTGGGCCTTGAAGGTGTGATGATTATATGGGTAAATATGGTCAGGATATTTGTTTAACTGTTTTTCCACAAAAACTTTTCAAACACAGGTCTGAATTTTTCTGTCCCATAATGCACTCAATTTGCATGCTCGATTTCCAAATTTTCGACACTGATGACCCCCCCCCCCGTCCCTATTTTAGGCACTGCACACATTGAGATGCATGACTTCTAAAAATAAAAGTGGCCATGAATGAGAATCAAGGCCGCTATGTATGAATCCTGTTGTATATACAAATGCTGAACTTCATTATTTTGCCTGCTAAACAGACCCAGCTTTATGTTCAGTGCACTTATATGGAGTACAGACGAGATATGAGCGTGAATGATTGATGTTATGGATTCATACATAGCCAGGCTAAACTCTGCACTGTTTGATTGCATGTAACCCACCAGTGATTGAATTGAGCTATTTGCACGTAGAGAGACCAGAATGACTGCATGCATCTGTTTCTACCCACAGGTATGAGAATGGGGGCAAACCAGATCCTGTAGTCAGTAACAGGTATATTTTCCTATACATATTACATGTTTTATGCTTGTACAATCTGCCTTTTTTCAGCAAAAAATCAAATTGTTTAGCGTCTGTCATCCTACAAACATCTGTCTGTCCATTGTCTGTAGTCTGTTGTTTGTCCACAATTACATTTAAGACTTTTTCTCCAAAACCATTTGGCTGATCTGCCTGAAAGGTGGTGAGGATTTTTCTGTATCAACTTTGTTCAGGTGGGCCAGTGATTTTTATGCCCCCCTCCTGTCGGAGGAGGGCATATAGTAATCACTGTTTTTTTTGGGTCTGTGCTCTTTTTGTATCTGGGCTATAATTCACTTGTCCCTCAACTTATTTTAATGAAACTTTACACACAGGTGCATCTGGACAAAGGGGTATGTCATGTACCAAAAGTAGGTCAGTAGATCAAGTATCTGGGTCAGTGATATATTCTTGTAAAATTTAGTCTGGGTATAATTCCTTTACTATGTAACTTAGATTAATGAAACTTCAGATACAGCTCTATCTAAACACAAGAAAATATCATGAACCAAAAGTAGGTCACTAGGTCAAGTATCTGGGTCACAGTGACATATCCTGATGAAAATCGAGTCTGGGCTATAATTCCTTTACTGTTTAACTTAGTTTCATCAAACTTGACACACACATATCTTAACCTTAAGGTGTGTCATGGTATAAATGTAGGTCACTTGGTCAAGTATCTGTGTCACGGTGATACAGTCATGTAAAACTACACTACACTTCATGGCCAGGCTATGATTCTTTTGTCTTTCAAGTTAAAGTAATGAAACTTTGTACACACGTGCATCTAGACATTATGATGTGTCATGAACCAAAAGTAGGTCACTAGGTCAGGTATCTGGGTCACAGTGATTTATCCTTGTAAAATTGTGTCTGTGCCATTTTTCCTTTACTATTAAACTTAGTTTTGTGAAACTTGACACACACACACATATTTTGACCTAAAGGTGTGTCATAAAACAAAAGCAGGTCACTACATCACCTATCTGGGTCATGGTGATAAATGCATGTAAAACGACATTACACTTCTTGCCCGAGCTGAATTATGTTGTCCTTTGACTTGGAATCATGAAGCTTTACACCTGTGTATCTGGACACAAGAATGGGTTATGCATAAAAGTAGGTCACTAGGTCAAGTACCAGGGTCACGGTGATTGCTTATTTTTAGGAGTCTGCCCCATGAGGGGACCCTTTATGTTTTAGGGTTGTCTGACCGTCTGCCCTGATGTCCGTCCCGATTTCCGGCCATCCAGATGTGCACATGAAAATCTAGGTTCCTTTCGATGATGTTGGTGGCACCTACAACATTATGTTATATAAGGGTCAAAAGTGAAAATCTTATGAACACTCTAGCATCTTTAATTTTTGGCGGATCTTCACAGAATTTAGTGGAATTGTGGGGAAGGTCAAAGTCTTTGTAGCTTATGATGTTAGTGGCGCCACCTGTAATTTGATGAAAATTATGAGCAAAAATGTGTTGATAGATATAAGATTTGATATATGGAAAAGTAATTGGATTAGACTTGCCAAATTTATAGGATATATTGACCATGTCCAATGCTAGAATATTCTGGTATATCAGTTACTGTGACCATTTTTGTGAGGTCACCATGCCTGTAAAGTTGAAAGAGGAATTTTGTAATGGTAAGGGTGTAGCTTGGACATCAATGGCAAAGAGAATTGAGCCTCCAGATCAAAATTAGGCCGGATTACATTGTACAGAATATTGTACTTTGTGACCTACTTTTTTGGTCACCCTGACCCAGTAATTATGGAGTTGGTGCTTTTTCAAATTTATTTTCTACAATAACTCAAAAAGGTATTACCCGATTTGAACAAACAGATCATGTGTGGAAAGCTGCATGTGGGTTGCATATTTTGAACAGTAACAATTTTTTAATCCGAGTTGAAGGTCATGGTCAAATTGCCAGTTTGAATATAGGGGTCATTTTGTGAATGCTCTGCACCCCACAATTTTTTAGTTGGGCCCACATAACGTTTAGCAGTTATAAAGTGTATACAAATTTTTGTCGATGTGAATGTTTGTGGCGCCACCTACAGTATTATGTTATATACAGGTCAAATTGCACAAATAAGCTATGATTACATATGGAGCAAAGTGCCATCTGGTGGACACTAAGGTCACATAAGCTTTATATGTTCAGAAGCCTCTTTAGGACTCACAACTTTGAAATGAAGATGTAGGTGCAATATAACCATGGTGCCAGCAAAGCATTAGGCCTTTTGTTTTTTCTTCAACCTCATACTTCAAATCATAATGAGAAGGCTGATCATGGATGTTATCCTACACAGAATTTAGTTTGCTGGCTTGCAGATATTGGAACAATTTCTGAAAGCTGTTAACTTTAAAATGATCAACTCCTTTGATGAACATATGAATTATATTTTTTCACCCATGTGTTTAGAATGTTTCCAAATCTGTTTTGAAGGATTTTTTTTTTATGTTCAGCTACACTAATAAAGTTTTTGTGTCATTCTAGTATGCTTGTCAAAAGATGTAAATATAGTTTGAGAAAGTATTTTTTTAGCTCTGCATGGAGCCTTTTTGTATGTGGAACATTGTACCAGAACATGCAGTTTTCATCACCAAGCCAAAACTGCTTTAAAATTATCATGATGAGCATTTATGTCGGATATTAATTCGTAAGTTTGAAGTTTGCTAGCCACATCACTGTAATTAACAATTGTACGCTTATGCTCAGGATGGGTGCCTTAAGTATATACCCTTGTACATTTGGCACATAATAAATTACATATATATATATATATATATATATATATATATATATATATATGAAAGGAACAAAGGGATTTTATTTATTGTGTCTATCTTTGTGCCCTTTCAGAAACCCAAGGACTGTGAATCGTTGCTTCAGTGGATTGCAGACACGGACTGTGCCTTGAACAAGATTTCTGATGCTTCACGCGAATGTGCCAAAATGAACAAAATATAGTCAACAAATATGGCCAGACTGCAATATGAGCAAAACTCAGTCAAACTTGTGGATCAAGGACTTGGGGTGGGGGGTGGGGGGGGGGGTTGGGGGGTTGTAGAGTGTCCACTTTTCCATTTCAAATTGGATTTTTTTGTTTATAGTCATGTGGATTTGATTGTTTTATATGTAGGGAAGTGTGAAGACGGTAGTTACTTGAGGACAGTATTACTGTAATGTATAGTGACTCACACCTGCTCCAAGGACCATCTGTCATGAGACGCCACATGGTACTTAAGGACATCATAAAAAGGGGCATTTTAGGGTTTACCCTTCTCCAGATAATGCTACATTTTGTATATTTATATTCATATGTGCTAGGTTTTATAAACATTGCATATTTTTTTGCTGCATGCAGAAACCCATACAAAACTTACAAATGTTTCAACAGATTCATGAGGTGTCTCTGTGACAATTGTTACCATTTCTAGAATTTTATTCCTAAGTGCTAGATCTTATAGATAAGATATCTCCCCCTTTTTTAGCTTTGCTGACCGAAGTTCGCAGAGCTTATGCAGCCACTCCCGTCTGTCCGTCCGTAAACTTTTGCTCATTAGCACGATACCGTCCACAGTTTTCAAGTTAGCTAGCCCAATATAACTTTCAGGACTTATAGGGTGCATGAAAATCTAGACTGCTTTCGATATTGGTGGCGCCACCCACATTATGCAATATAGGGGTCAAAATGTGAAAATCTTGTGAACACTGTAGTATCTAATTTTTGGCGGATCTTCCCAAATTTGGTGGGATTGTGGGGGAGGTCAAACTTTGAGTTGCTAATGATACTAGTGGCACCACCTATAATTTGACAGAATATATGAGCCAAAATGTGTTTTAAGATATAAAATTCCATATCTTGAAAAGTAATTGGATTAGAATTGCTAAATTTATGGGATATATAGACAATGTCCAAAGGTAGAATTGTATGTAATATCAGTGACCTTGACATATTTTTGTGAGGTCACCATGCTTGTAAAGTTGAAATAGGTTCAATTGTAATGGCAGGGTGTAGCTTGGACTTCAATGGCAATGTCAGCAGAGCACCAGGCAGGCCTATGGGCCTCTTGTATCACATAATCTGGGTGACCTTGATCTACTTTCCCAATGTCAATGAGGACATAAAGTTAAGGACCCACTGACTGTTGTCCTGGTACATGCAACAATATTCATCACAGGACTTGCGCAAATAAGCTATGACTACATGTGGAGCGAAGTGCCATCTAGTGGACAATTTTTACATTAAGCTTTATATGTTCAACAGCGCCACTTGAGGACTCACAGCTTTGAAATGAACAGGTGTAATATGGCCCTGATGCCAGCTGAGCATTAGGCCCATGGGCCTCTCTTTTTTTGTTTTTTTGTTTTTTTTGTTTTTGCTAGAAACAGCTATGGATGTAAAATTTACAAACATTTGAACACCTTGTTTGCCAGTTGTTATGTCCTTGTTACGAAGGGACTTGTTGATTTTTGATCTTCCGGTGTCGGTTACTGGAGTAGGGGCAGAAGTGATGCAGGTGTAGATGATGTCTGTGTCACAGACAGCAGAATATGAGATGTGCATATTCATTTTGCACCACCACAAAGCAAGAGGTTCATTCCTGTCAACCACGGAGACACATGGGCATGTTACCATCAGAAAAAGGGCAAAGTACCCCTTTCTCACAAAATGAGCTCTTTTTTTAGAGAGAGAGAGAGAGAAAGTTAAGTTTACAAACACCAAAGTCATATTCATTTCGAAACTGGATGTAAGAAGAAATTTACCATCTGCCTGTACTGAGTGTTCTCTATTTCCAAAGCATTGGTGAGATCCAGCTTACCCGCACAGGCAGCTACTCATGTCTCATCAGGCGAGACTATGGTTACTGAGACAATCAGGTGTGCAGGCATGGTGGGAAATTAATATGCATGTCTTGTTTTAGGATGGTTGGGCGACACTGTTGAAACATTGATGTCTTATCATCATGTATGCATCAGTTTGTGGCAGCCATGAAGCCTGGATAACACACAGGAGGAGGAAAAACGGTCGCCCTAAATCTCTGTGGAGCTGAATTTGACTGTGCATATCGTTTATTATCCCATTTTCAAATGCAAGATTCTCTGATCACCACACATTGGTGGAATGTCGCATACATGTTAGTAACTATAGAGTCAGATTGTCTGATTCAAGTGCAAGTTTTGAATATTTGTTTTTTTAAGCCAGTCTGGAAAAAAGTAGATTGTGGTGAGTATTAGAATTATGGTGAACATCTTGAAAGCTTGACCTTGTTGTTCATTTAACATAATAAGAAAGAGATCTTAAGTTAATAATTATCAAGTTGTTGGACACCAGTTTTCAAGGAATCTGCTGTATGATTGTTGTGCCAGGCATCACAAATACCGCACACGATAAGTTGTTTTTTTAATTTATTTCTATTGTTACCAAAATCAGTAGTGACAAGTATTAAAATAACATTTGGCTTGTATGGGGATGGGAAGTTGACCATGAACTGATGCCATACTTAGAGTGTTGCCTGTTGAACAACGAAGTATGGGATGAAATACTGAAGCCCCTTGATGCAAGATACAATACATGTTATGTGTCCATTATGGATTTTTTGTATTTAAATCAACGTTGCCATCCATGGTTTAGACAGATAAACCAAACAATGTGATGTGTGATATTCCAGGTGTTCTTTATCATTCATGTAATCATTATACTATTATATCACAGCAGTATCATGTATGATGTAGAGTTTAGCCCTTATATATTTATGAGAAATATATATATATATATATATATATATATATATATATGTAAATATATGTAAATATATATATATATATATATATATATATATATATATGTAAATATATGTAAATATATATATATATATATATATATATATATACATACACACATACACACATATATATACACATATATATGTATATATATATGTATATATACATATATATGTATGTATATATACATATATATGTGTGTGTATATATATGTAATTAATGCACTGTATTTTTTTTTCACTAACGACACAAAACCATGAAAATAGAAACACAATGAACATAGGTTTTGAATGGAGTAAGTCCAAAAATAGGGATATCAAAACTTACGTTAAATGCCTGAAGTGCAAAACTGTGCAGAGTAATACGGGTGAAAGTAAGATAATATACACATGTTTGTGGAAACTGAGTGGAAGTGAACAAGAGCAGGGAATAAAGTGCACACACTAGCTGTGCCATGGTTCGAGGCTTTATGCTGGGACAAGTATTTTGTACACTTCAAAGTCGATCAGTGTTTCACTTTCTGTGGCAATCCTGAAATATCCTGGAGTTTTTGCTTTGGGATTTTGAGGCAATGGAAGGGAGTCCATTGCGTCCCATCATCTAGGTCAGCAACTTCTTTGCATCCTTTATCTTGGTCAGCAACTTTTCTCCGCATCTTTTTCCGCACATATTTCGTAGAATTACAGGTATAATGATGTCAAATAATGTCATCTCTGCTTCTTGTCCAGCTTCTTCTCAACAGAGAAGATCTTGGATGAGAATTGCAGAGGAGACTTGAATCGTGTCAAACCATGCCAAAGTAACAACTTTCCATGTACTTTGGCATGATGTGGGTTGGGGCACTCTGACAGTGCCCTACACACACCACAGAAAGTTCTTGACTCAGTCACAATATTGAAGCAAGCAAGGGTTGAGAGAGCCAAAATGTCCTTGAAGGTTGCAGATTCAAGAACTTTTAAGTTGAAGTGGGGTAAAGATCAAACAACACATTGGGTATAGAAATAGGTCTGCTCTTTACCTCAATTGACAGCAACATCCACCTTTCGAGAAAGCTAAATATGTGGTAATGAAAGTGGTCATGCACAGAGATGGTCAGTTTTTCGGTAATATATAGCAGAAGAAGTGAAAAAAAGGTGTTCACCATAGATTAAATTTAAAACGTTTTGTGTCCCATGATGGGACAGTCCCAGTTTGGCCAGCGTTCTTTAAAAACAAAACAAAAACACACAAAAAACCCCCACAAAACAAAACAAAAACCAAAAACATCCCTCCCCCCCAAAAAACAACAAAAACCAAAATTACCAACAAGATGGTCCGTATTCAAGTTTCTAAAGCATAAATTGATCTCCCATGTGCTGGAAAGAGAACACCAAAAGATGAACAACACTGGAAATTGGCTGAAATTTAGATAAAATTAAGGACATTACAAAGCAATACACAAGTATATGTAAAGCAATACACTAGTACATGTAAATTTTAATTGAAGTCTGCTGAATTCAGTTGATAAGCTAAAAATTCTCACGTCTGTGGACATCTTTGTTGTGCTGACCAGAGTGGAGGTCTGTATTGCTATGGTTATAGATGAGAAAAGTGGCTGTAGTGATGTGAAGTATGATGTCTTTAAGGGCTACATTTGCAGAAAAAGTAGTTGCCAACTTGACTGTACAGACAATACGTACAAGGAGAGGTTTTTGCTTGTAATAGAATTGTTGAAGTACTTTGTAGAAAATCAAAAAATGCCGTCTTAAGCCTTTTTTTCATCACATTTACTGGTGTATGGAAAACTCGTCCCTCAAAATAGTATGCAATTTTAACATTGTGTGCCTTAAAATTGTGCTTATCGTAGGCAGGTCTAAGTATTTGAGAAAGAAATTTCCAGATTTCAAAGTGTTGATTTCAGTGCTGTGTGTATTGAAATATGGACAAAGATGCTAAGACGGGATCACACTGCAGTTTATAATGGAACATGTAGGTTGTTTTTAGCTCTGCTGACCTAAGGCCACAGAGCTTATATGATCGCTCATGTACGTCTGTCATTCTGTCATAAAACTTTTGGGTTGTGAGCTCGATAACTTTAAAAGGTTTGATGGTAGCCCATGTAACTTTTATGACATATCATATGTATAAAAATCTAGGTTGAGTTCGATAATGAGGTCGTGACCTACATTATTATGTAAGATATTGGTTAAAATATGAAAAGTTTGTGGACAGTCAAGTGTGTTTGATTTTGGATGGATCTTCATGAAACTTGGTGGGAATGTTCTGAGCCAAAATCTTGAACATGTGGGATACTAGTGGCGCCAGTTATGGTGTTATGGGAAATATGAGCCAAACTATAAAAAAACACATTACATTCAACATGTAGAAAAATAATTGAGCTAGCATTATGAAATTGATGGCCAGTATGCTATATGGAAAGGGCTACAATGTTATGTAATATGAGTGACCTTCGCCCATTTTTTGAAGGTCACTTAGGATTTAAAGTTGAAAATATGGGATTGAAATGGGCTTTGTGTTACAAACGTGTGATGCCTTGGCTTTGTTTTTCAAAACATTTTGTTATTGCTACATTCGTTTCACTTTCACCTGATTCATGACAGCAGAGCACTAGGTTCGTGGGCCTCTTGTTTTTTTTGGGGTGGGGGTGTAATTTAAATTGTGGCAAAACATAGGAATACCGGATGATGTGAAACCTGTCTTTAAAGACCACTCCTAGGGATGACCGAATTATGGTCTCGACTGTCAAGACAGGTGGTCTCTCATGAGAGGTAAAGGTTAAATGCATTGTAAAGTATATTGAAGCAGTGGTCTTTCAAGACAGTTGGTCTGAATTTACAGTGGTCTCACAAGAGAGGTACCATGAGCGTTAAAGGGCACATCCCTATTTTAACTGATAGCATCTCCCTTTCACTCATGAACTATCATTTTCTGATTTTGCAAATGCAAATTTGAAACGTGCAAGACAGTGTAAAACAAGGTTTACATGTTCACCTATGTGAAGTGGAAGCAAATGTGAATGTTCTATGAACTCTCTGAGACAATTTTTCGTTTTGTATGTGAGCACTGATAGGTTAACGCTTTCAGTGCCAAGTTTTGGGCTGAGTCAACAGGTTTCCTTAGCATGGTTTAAAGCATGCCAAGGAAAGCTGTCGACCTGGAATTTTTTCTGTGGAAGTAGAGGCATGCTGGTACTTTGATGAAAGGTCTTTTCACAAGGATATGAAGTTAGCATCCTCATTATAATTGGGAGCGGTTCGTCTTTAAGTAGTTCGACTTTAGTCACAGTTGACACTGTAAGACTTAAGTAGTCACACCTGAAGCAATGGCCAGGGACCAAAGTGTACTTTGTAGTCATGAATTTATTGATGAATCCCATTTCACTTCAGTGTTACTGGTCTTGTTATCCATTGTAATTTGCAGAGTACAGGAGTATCGAGACAGTACATATGTACAAAGCACCTGTACTCCTTGAGTATTTTGCAGTGCATCCGGTTAACTTGTTTGTCTACAGTTTTTTCTCTGTCGGATAAACTCCATGGGACAGATGCAGGCTACATCATTGTAACCCTGAAATATATTTATGGATATTTTTCTGCCAATACATGTCATTTTCCATCACATAATTCAGGCAGCAGATACATTTAAGATGCTCTAGGGAGAGAAGCTTGTAATTCTTACATTGTATCAAAACATTGAATTTACCAACTGCATTGAACAAATGTATTCCGTGATCTTATGAACTTGATCCAAGAATTCCATCAAACATCAGGTCAATTTATGATGTGTATATAATTATGTATTTTAATCATAAGTGATTCAATGATCTTGTAAATATTTCAATTCTAATAAAATGGAGTAGTGACTCTTGTCTCTGTTGAGTTTGTGTTAATTCACACATTTTGTGTGTCAGTCTCTCTCCTTTCGTTCTACCTACCTTGGTATTGCAAGGGTTCCTGCTGTAGTAAAATTCCATTTCTTTTTTTGGCCACACCACATTCAGCTTACAGGTTAGTACTACAGATAGAGACCATTTTTGTGCTAAGTCATGCACTGCCGGTTTACAGCTGAGCCGATTTGTACAATTGAAGAATGTGATATTCTCTTTGATTTTAATGGAGGAAATGCCTTGTACATGTAGCTGATGCAAACATGCCTAAAATGATGTGTTTCCATGGCAACGTGCTGGCACTTCAATGCTAAACCATGAACTGAAAATAGTTCATATTGATTTCCTTGCATTTTAAGGTATAAACATGGGTGAGGTATCAACGTCAATCAGGCTCTATGGTTACACTTTCCAAAACATTCACAGATATATTCAGATTTCAAAATAAAAAAAATCTCTTATATCCCTTAATGCGTACTTACTAGCTCTGCAAACCAAAGGTTGCAGAGCTCATGCGATCATTCGTGTCTGCCCATCCATCTGTAAAACTTTTGTTTGAGAGTGTGATACAGTCCACAGTCTACACAAGATAGCCAGGTAACTTTTAGTGTGATACAATAGTAAGACCAGCCAAGTGGAGGAGACGAGTCAGCAGACTGGCCTCGTTCCCGCGGCGGATCACACACGAGGAGCGATCCGCCGCGGGAACGAGGCCAGTCTGCTGACGAGTCTCCTCCACGCGGCTGGTTTTACTTTTATCCAGTAGTTATATATAGCTGTAATTATATTTTCATTGTTAAATGCAAAAAAGAAAGACAATTAAAAACAGTTTAAACTTTTATTTCATCAAACAAGGCTTTGCATAGTTTTGCGTATGAATAACTGTAATGCAGGATCCAGTAATTGGGTCATTGAAAACTACGTGCTTGACGTGCGCCTACTACAAGAATTTAGAAGGAAAGTAGTTCTCAGTGACCTTTGCACTGTGGTGATACGGATTGACCTTTGCACTGTGGTGATATGGACAGGGTTATCACCCAGGCTGTATCTTCCACCCTTTCTGGATGATACAATAGTAAAACCAGCCAAGTGGAGGAGACGAGTCAGCAGACTGGCCTCGTTCCCGCAGCGGATCACTCCTCGTGCTTGCGGCGGATCACTCCGAGTGCTTGCACGAGGAGTGATCCGCCGCGGGAACGAGGCCAGTCTGCTGACGAGTCTCCTCCACGTGGCTGGTTTTACTTTTATCCAGTAATTATAGCTGTAATTATATTTTCATCGTTAAATACAAAAAAAAAAAAAAAAAAAAAGACAATTAAAAACAGTTTCAACGTTTATTTCATCAAACAAGACTTTGAATAGTTTTGCATATGAATAACTGTACGCAGGATCCAGTAATTGGGTCATTTGAAAACTACATGCTTGACGTGCGCCTACTACAAGAATTTAGAAGGAAAGTAGTTCTCAGTGACCTTTGCAATGTGGTGATACGGATTGACCTTTGCACTGTGGTGATATGGACAGGGTTATCACCCAGTCTGTATCTTCCACCTTTTCTGGATGATACAGCTATAATTACTGGATAAAGCTATAATTACTGGATAAAGTCCACGGTCCACACAAGATAGCCCCATGTAACTTTCCGGACTTACCAGGGGTATCAAAATCTAGGTCGAGTTCAATGTTGGTGGTTCCACCTACTGTATTATATAATATATGGGTCAAAATGTGAAAATCTTGTGAGCACTCTAGCATCATGAATGTTTGATAGATGTTCATGAAATTTAGCGAGATTGTGGGGGTCAAAATCTCGGTTGCTTACGACACTAGTGGCACCACCTATAATTTGACAAATTATGACGGAAAATGTGGTGAAAGATGTAAAATTACATATCTCGAAAAAATTGAATTAGACACGCTAAATTTATAGGATATATAGGTCATGTCTAATGTTTATATGTTATAGAATATCAGTGACCTTGAGCTATTTTTTGTTAGGCCTGTAAACTTGAAAGAGGTGATTTTGTAATAGCAGGGTGTAGCTTGGCCATCAATGGCAAAGAGAATTTTTTTTTTTGGTGATGGTTATTACATTTTCTGTAAAAAGGACGTACGGTGTGATTTAGGTATACCAGTTCGTAAAATTTTTAAGACTATAATAATGTCTTTATTTTCAGTCCAGAACACCTCCATATCTAATTACAAACGTGCAAAATGACATGTTTCCATGGGGACCTTCTAAAAGTCTAATACTGAAGTTTTTTTTTATTGAAATGGGTTCATATTGGCCTTGCATTTTAAGGTTCAGACTTAAATGAGATATCAAATGTAAGGTTAATGTATATACGTTTCAACAAAATATAAATATGGTCCAATGTTAAAATTGCCGACCCACTATTCTTTATTGAATAGGGATTTTATGAAGCAGTTATTGAATAAAATTGTTATACATGTATGGAAATTGCCTATTGTTTAAACCATGCTAATGACCATAGATGTATGGCAGTTTTAAATTATAGACCATAATATTTTAAATTTTAAGTCCAAAAACACCTGAGGTGTCTGCGTTGTATCTGTGTTTCTTTTTGTCCAGAACCACTTTGTGGTGGTAATTCTGGACGAGGATGGTCTGTATGAAAGTGAAGACGAGAACGATGTGAGTAAAAGCAATGATAAAAATTCTATATATGAAAAACAGGGTGAAAGTGGTTTAGATAAAGGTAAAGGCAGGAATAAACTTGTTGAAAGTGATAGCATGAATGGTTTAGATACAAGCATGGAACTACTCGTAGGTCCACGATACAAATAAAGACGTCAGTGATAATACTGAAAATGGAGAAACGATACAGCTTTGTGAGCTGAACAATGGACCTAATCTAGACAGAAGTGGTGACCAGAACTACCTTGATGCAGATGAGGACAAAAAAGAGCTAGACACAAATGTGGACGAAGATGAACTGGGCCTATATGAAAATTAGAAACAGATCAAATTTTGTAAAAATGTGAACAAAATGTATGTTGCTAAATGTAAGAACAAGAATGAAGTACACGAGAATGAAGAGGAAAAAGAGCTAACTACAAATAAGGACAAGCTTAAGGAGGATCTACAGGAAAATATGGAAAAGATTAAGCTGGGTGAGGATAACGACGAAATGAATCTAGAAAAGTAAGGACGAGGAAGATCAGGACGAACATACGGAAATAAACCACCTAAATGAAAGGACAAGGAGGATCAAGATGGTAGCAAAGGAGAATAATTAAAGTTTCTGGCTACAAGCAGAGAAAACTCATTTAAAGTCGGGGAAATTATCATTTCAAAAGACAGCATTAGTTCGGGCGAAAAAAGACAAGCCGCCGGCCATGATATAAGCCATGATGCAATACCAATGGTTGAAATTAACCAGTCCATTGTGTCCTCAATTGAATGCAAAAGTGTATGTATTAGCACTGAAGCTTGTCAAGACACTGCCAAAGGGAAAAACTATTTGTAACTGCGACAAAGTTGATTTATATAAAAATGAGGATGAAGAAGGTTTAGATACAACCAAGGATGCGGATGATGTGGATGAAAATAAGGAAAATATCGAACGTAGTAAAAATTAAGGCAAAATCAATGTATTTAAAAGTGAGGATGAACGAGATCCAGAAGAAAATAAGGAACAGAACCATCTGAGTGAAACTGAGAACTAGGATGATAAAAATGGTAAGGAAGCAAAGGAATTCAGGTTGCTGCTTACAAGCAGAGAGAGTTCCTTCAAATTACTTTCGATGAAAAAGGAAAAGGCGTAGAACATTTTATGAGCCATCATGCAACAACAATGGCTGTATTTTAAACACTGCCGTTGAGTCCTCAAACGCGAATGTGTGTGCGTGTGTGTGCAATGAAGCTAAGCAAGAGACTGCTGAAGATAAAATCTATTTGCACGTGAGACAAAAGGTGATCTAGATAAAAATGAGGACCAAAAATCGAAATAAAATGAAGACTAGAACGATCTGGATGGATATTAGAGAAGACCAATTGCTAAGCATATGGACAAAATCAATGAGGTGTGAGTAACGACGAGAAAGATCTAGAAAATAAATTTAAACGTAAGACAAAGGGAACCTTTATAAAAAATGAGGACGAAAAAAATTTAGATACAACGAGGACGGAGAGCATGAAGATCAAAATAAGGAAAAGACTAAGCTTGGAAGAATGCGGACAAAATCAATGTTCAATATAGTGTGGATCAGGAAGATCTAGATAAAAAGAAGGAACAGATGGAGCAAAATGAAAATGGGCATAAGGGTAATCAAGATGACAAAGAATCAGAAGAATAAAATTAAAGCTTACAAGCAAAGAGGGTCCCTTAAAAGTTTGGGAAATTGACATTTCAAACAAGAACACTATTTTAGACGAAAAAGAACAAGATGCAATCTATGCTATGCGCCATCATGCAACAACAATTTCTGAATTTAGCAAGTGTTGTGCCCCCAATGAACATGAACATGAAAACTGAGCAAGACGCTGGTGAACAGCACGACAAAATTCAACGACGCAAGACAATGTTTTATTGTTTAATGTTATAACTTAGAACTACAAGAATGATAAGACTAAATTCTTATCATGAGCCATTAAAAGATGTGATTTTGGAAAAAGTAAAATCTATGTTGCTGTTTAATGTGTTCAATATTAAAAGCAAAATGTTTTTAAAAGCCAGCAAATCTTTCTCTTCCGCACACAACTGTAGATGACTGAAAGATCCATATTTACCGTGACCCACGGCTGCAGATATTATTATCAAGGGTAAATTGCAAACGAGTGTCATGTTGAGAAGTGTATTACTTAAACGGGAGTGTCGACTGGTTTGTTGGTTAAACTTAATTTTTATCAGGAGGGAATTGTCTTTAATGAGACTGTTGGCCTAGTGCAATGCTTGAGTCTTATGGATAATGTCTTGAGCTTCGTGTCTCTGCTTTGAGCCAAGGAGATCTGCATAGAGCCCTATAGATCTGCTAGAACTGTAATATTTCATCAGCTGATACTCATCTATAAGGTCTAGTTCTCAGCATACCAGATCAGCTGAGCACAGGACTGTCACAGTCGTCTAGTTGTTTCAATGTAGCTTCTTTACTAGAATGGAAAAAGCACTCGGAGACATACACTCACACACACACACACACACACACACACACACACACATATATATATATATATATATATATATATATATATATATATATATATATATATATATATATATATATATATATATATATATATATATATATATATATACATGTATATATAAATGTATATATCCTAGGCAGCACCACATAATGAACAACTTTGTTGAGCCTTCCACTGGGTACATTCCCGCCAAATATATTAAAACCTGAGTGACAATTTTGATAAATAATAACGAGGAATACACCAATGTTTCTACAAAATATACAAACACCTTCACTGTAACCCTTTAAAGAATGAAGTGTGTCTATGCATTTCTGAAGGTATCCGTCAAGCAGGTATAATAATTTGTTTTCTCAAATTTTGCCTACAAGATTAATTGCAAATCAGGAATTAAAAAATCCACGGAGTGTGTCTATTCAAACCAAGACATACGTAAAGTACCTTACCACCAAGTTTGAAATCGAACTAGTCAATGATTTTGCAGGAACTAAAGGCATAATTTTGGACAGAGGCTGGGCAGACATAAGGACGAGGGATGACTAAGCATCCTGTGTCCTCAGCTGACTGACAGGCCAGTTTAGGTGGGAATGAATGAATGAATAAATAAATAAATAATGAATGAATGAATAAATAAATGAATGAATGAATGAATGAATAAATAAATAAATAAATAAATAAATAAATAAATAAATAAATAAATAAATAAATAAATAAATAAAATAAATAAATAAATAAACAAAACGATGATGATGATGATGATGATGATGATGATGATGATGATGATGATGAAGATTATTATTGTTATTATGAATATTTATACTTGTGTCTTTTGTCCAGAACCACTATGAATAAATGGCAAGTCAAAGCTCATGGAGTACAAACGCATGAATACAAATTAAACTAGTGTAAAATATTCCGTCATCCAATCATTTGGTCAGATCATGTCTGCACTCGACACTTTATCGAGAGTAAAATGAGGTCTGATTATACACAACAGTCGATTTTCACTGATGTTACAAAAGTACTTACAAGTGTTATTTATCAATTTGAAATTGAATTAGTATCACTTTTGAAAAACAACTGAACTAGGAACACGTCATCCTTAAGACCACATAGCTACACAAAGTTAAACAGTGAAGCACTAAGAATGATATAATTAGAAGCCACAAAACGACACTAGCAAATTTAAGCTAATGGTATTACAGGATATGTATACCTTACTGTTACACTTACCATTTGTACATATATTAATATAATGCCAGTTCGTTGTAGGTCGAAAGTTTTCGTCCTTGAGTGAATGTTTCTAGATTAGTACAAACACCTCCAAAAACTGATATTTTAGGAAAAGCATGTTGTGTACATTCCTTTGCGATTGCTTATCCATCCAATACAATGCATCTGACGTTTAAGATGAAAGCTTCTCGTTTTCTCAAACAAAATTGAAACGATTGTGCAGTGTTTTCCTTCCACATAGTATATTTGGTTATACGTTCTTAAATTGTTGATCATATTCAGCATAACACAGGCCTGCATAACATAACTGATTCCCCGTTATCAAAACCCGGGCTGCCTTACTGCATGTGTTCCCTGGCCCAGTGACTTCCGTTCGGTCATTATCTTTGCCCAAAGAAAATACACTTGCATGCACAAACATTGTGGTCCTCAAACTAAATCATCTCCAACATTTTGTATTAGTTAATATACTAATTATAATGGATGAATTATAATTGTACAACAACCGTACCAACTGACGACGGCTCCTCAATTTACTTATATCTGTTGTGTTTCGTCATTTTGCCAGCTCATCACATCATAGATTGCCGATGGTGGATTATTGGTGTTCGAGTTGGCTGTATAGTTAAGGAGTCACTCCAAGGAAAGCATAGTACCATATGTCATGCTGTGCAGCAGCATTACAGTCAACTTCTCTCATATGGCAATGCGCCTTCCTGCCAGTGCCTCTATATAAACACAAAACATTTGTCACCAAAGGTGCTCTTTTGTGGAATACATGTCAGGCTAAAATACCATTGTAAAAACGGCCAGAGCAATCCAGCTTGTGTCATTGTCTCTCCTTTTTTTCTCTTTTTAGTCTTGATCGTCTTCAAGCGTTGTGGGAAGGTATCATATATGTTCAAATATTTATGCTCCAGCAATGCCTGAGTTATTATCATTTACTCATTCACATATTCGGTAGTAGTAGTACTATCAGATCACCTTTCTTGACAGTTTCTTGTGGTTATCATCAGCCAGGTCGGTTTTAAAACATTATTGCTGCATGTTCAATCTAGCTCAAGTATAGGCTCGAATATTTGACATGGATTGAAAAATAGGCGATGGCTATATGAACCGCTCTACATGACCCAGCTCTTGGTGTATAGTTTTGAACCAAATTGCAACGTGGAGGAAACTGAATTACTTGGAGAAAACCAACCCCACAGTAAGAGTGTAGCATACTGTATAACCCCTGACGGTCATACACAGTGTTGATAATTATTCTTTACAAGAGCACATTCTCAAGCTGTTTTGCAGGATGCAATATGTAATATTAAATTTAGTATGCGTATTCCAAACAGAGTAGCTGAAAAGTTTCAAAGTGGGACAATGTGCAGGAGATGTGTTCTCGACCAATATGTCGTTCTTTGTGTTTTGATGCTATAGATGGTCAAATATGATGCACAAAGTTGCTTTTATTTTGCTTTGTCACTGTCTGCGATCATAGGAGCAAACACAACGTTTATTATTTTTCTTCTCTGTGCTTGTAGGTGCCACCAAATGTTGAGTGACTGACAGGCTACAGTCAGTCTCTTCAGCAATACAAGCCACCAAATGTTGAGTGACTGACAGGCTACAGTCAGTCTCTTCAGCAATACAAGCCAAGTATATATATTCCTCGTAAATTTCTGATTAAAGGTCAAGTGAATGTGGGCAACCTAGTGTAATAATGCAACTAAACGGAGCCCTTAGGGAACCTGACCGTAAAAATCGAATGAGTCAGATACAAGCATGAAGATGTAAACAATATACTCCATTCGCAAGTTTGGGAATAAGAGTCCAGGGAATCAGTGGATTAACACGTGTGACACAGTATGGGCTATTACTGAGAAACAGTACTGAGCCACTAACTAGAATCTTGCAAACCACATTCCAAAAACTACTACTCAAGCATTATGGGAGCTGTTCAGCACATATTGGTAAGAGCATGTACAAAATACTTGAAAGTTCTTAAGTCATATTTCCGATCAAAATCCATAGGCATGTGAAGGAAAACCGTCAAAGCTGAAACCTGTAGGACGTTAATGAGGGAATTTTAACTACTTAAGAAGTTTAACCTTACAAGTGCTCAAGAGGTTTAACTGAAAGCAGTAAACAATACCAAAGAAGAAGTACGGGCGTAAGGGAGGAGTCAACCTTGTATGTATTGCAAAGAGTAATTTAAAGAAACCAGCAACAAGATGTCCAAATTCCATGTAATACAAAGGCCCCATGTTCAGACAATGGATCAAACATTGATTGTGGTTTAACTGACTTTCCAAGAGAGAGATCAATGTTTTGCTCCATACCCAGACACTGAAGCAAATTTTGTCGTCAAAGATATTTTCCATCAATGAGAACCAAGCTTTTTGTGTGAAAGCATTTGCGTACAAGGTAATTGTCTCATGTCCCTTTGTCTTGTGGCAAAAATAAAAACAAAAGACAAAAAACAAAACAAAACAAAAACAAAAAAAAAAAAAAAAAAAAACCAAAACCAAAACCAAAAAAAAAAAAAACCCCCCCCAAAAAAAAACAAAAACAAAAAAAACCCAGCCCAACCCCCCCCCCCCAAAAAAACCCCACCAGCATAAATTTGACGTGACCTGTACCTGGCACCTGTTCAGAAACCATCGCCAATTGATGATAGCTGTAAAATATCACGAAAGTGGATTTCCTTTTTGTAATTTGTACAAGTGTGCATGCACTAATTTACACCACATTCATGATTGATAGAGATTATGAGAGTTAATGATGGGTATACATATAGACATTTCAGGGGTTAAATAAGGTCTTTCCTGCATGTAAATGCCATCCAACGTAATATTATTTTCAAAACGTAGTCATACTGGTGTACTAGCTGAGACCTGCCCTATATGACTTTTACAATGTGCAACTCACTTGAATGTACTTTTTTGTGCAAACATTTGAGACAGTCAGTGTGTTCATAATGTCAAAGACATAATTTATATTCCTCTCAATGGAATATTTATGTTCTCCTAGTATTTAGCAATTACATGCGTGGAAATAGTAACTGAAGACCCTGTTACATTGCCACTCAACAAACCATTTTATCCAGTTCCATTAGCAGGCAAATCAACCATATATTTCCCAGTATTCAAAGACAGGAGTAGAAGTACTTAAATTGCAAAGAAGCTGTACTAGTGAACAATGGGTTTCATGATAAACGGTGATGCATAGTTTTAAAACAAATTTCTTTTTCATGAATTAGTTTTCAAAGACCCCTTCAAAATGTCATGTGTGGCCAAAATACTTTGTGACTACAAATCAATATAAAGTGGCATAATGACGAGAGTTACATTCTGTGCAATTGTGCTCGTTATATTTACATTATATGCATATTTGTGGTCTAAACCAACGATAAAATGAAATACAAGTAGACCTATATCATTGAAATATTTTATTCAACATCATATAAGCATTCATATAAATTTCCCATGCCAAAGATACTCAGTGAGACCACAGTTAACATTAAACGCAAATTGGAATCTGAAATGTAACTGAAAATAAGCATGCTTTATGGCAAATTTTTCCGTGTCCCTTAAATTTTTGAAACTATATTGCAATTGAATTTTCCCTTAGCACTATGCTATGAATAAAAAAATTGAATGACCATTCATGACGTCACAGGGAAGAGACACCCCTGATCATTTAAGTATGACACTCAAACACGATATGACACAACCACAACCGCGGTGTCCCTATGCCTTCAGTGCCCTTTTTCCATTCAAATTGTTTTTGGCAACTTTGCAGCATTCTTTAATACGAACCTTCTCCTGACTAACGACACATGTAAAAAAAGTTTGAAGACAAATTAGCTGTCTGCGTTTAACAAAGGAGAGAACTTCTTTACGGCATTGCAAAATGTCAGAGAAGTATCATCACATCAGTTCAGTTGTGCAGGGATTATTTCCATAAAGTAATATAACATACATTTTATTGCCATATTTCCAAAGCATCTATTGATTTAAGATAACTTTTAGTCAGTTATTTATGAATAAACAGTTTGTACAGTATGTATTCATCATGTGTTCCATCATGTCTACACACGTTGTGACTTCATGTGAAATTGGGTTACAAATGTTCCTTATTCAAAGTAAGCTTTACTGGATATAGCTTATATCTATTCCTTATTCAGAGGAAGCAAAAAAGCCAAACATGAGTTCCAGCGTCGCGGCAAGAAAACTAACGGGACTTAACATGCTCAAGTCAGATACATCTAACTGCATCTTGCTTTTGAAAATAGGTCACTGCCCTCACTCGGTCCGGAAACCTTCATTTCACTGTGGAACCTTTCGTGATACAGCTTTCATGGCTACGACAGCAGTAAGCATAGTGGCCTCGCCAATCCGCGTCCGCATACCTTCTAAGTGGGAAAAGAACCAGAAATTATTCATCCAGGCCCCCATGAGACATAACTCTCCACACACACCCTGGAATATAAGTAACTTCAAACTTCCAGGCTGCAATACTATCTAAACTTTGGGATGTTATACTTGCTGTTCTGACCACCAAAGCAATAAGAGGCTGGTGCAAGATGAACTTCACAAAAACAGCAAAACAATTAATGTTTATACTGTCAGCGACAGTAGTAAATTAGGTCAACCCATCACATGGAATATTCTCATTTCCCATTACATATGCTTCTGTAAAATTTGTACATCTAAAGTTGTGTAGGATGTTTGTACTTTATCATTAACTGTCTCGCAAATTGATAAGAAATGTGGTAATTGAGGCCCTATCACACTTGAATTAACTTCGTCATGTTTTACAATTCTGCAGATGTCAAAACTGGCTGTGATTTTGTGACAAAATCCAAATGCAATGAAATGAGCGACATTGATTACATCTTGAATCTTTATCTCTTTTCATCTAAAATGGATTTATAAACCACAGACAGTTTTCATTCTCAGAACAGGTATATTGTGACAAGAGGCTTACCCACGTGGAAGTGACAGTCTTTGTACAACTAGGTACTCATTGTATTTTATTGTTAGTTGAACTTTCGTGTCTATAAGGTAAAAAGCTGTAAAGGTGCCGTCTCCACAATTTACATATAGTCTTATTTTAGTTGTGCACCCAGCCCACAGAAGGATGTGGTCGCCAAACAACATTCATAGAATTTTACGAGATTATTAACCAGCATATAATTAAGCGCACCTCGAGTTTCCATATCCGTATGTAAGTGTTTGTTTCCGTTCCCAACAGCTGACTTAGTGAAAACGGCATGCTGCCCAGTATCAAAAGTATGTCGAGCGTACCTCCAAAAGTGGTTGACTCACTGTCACGACCTTTTTTGGGGATTATTAAACAACATATGAAAACGCACACCTCATGTTTTGGTTTATGAGTCTATCTGTTTGTTCTTCTCATACTGCTTACCTAGTACAAATGACCGTCGCCAAGTTTCAAACCTATTTCACAAATATTTACAAAGGTGTTTCACCTAGAATCCAGGCACTTTACAAACCTATAAACTAGAAAATGACGATACACACGTCGGCTTTCGTAAGTCTGTGAATCTTTCTGTGTGTCAATCAGTCTGATGTTGTTGACTTTGTAAAAGCGACGATTGTCTGATGTTAAACTTGCGTTGCATTCATCTCCAAATTCGTTTGGGGCACAGTATAGAACTTTACAGGTACGTCTATAAGCATGAAATCACGAAGATGTGCACCTGGTCCATTTGCCCATGTCGACATCTGCCTGCCACTGCTGACGTAAAGAAAATGGCCAGGTATGTTGAATTTGTATGAAGTTTGGTGTATCTCATATAATATTATCAATTCTTCCCGTTATTTATAGACACCTAATTAAGTACGTCCAGGCATCTGTTTCCTGTGGATATATTTATAGTTCAACACTATATAAAGAGTTTTAGGAGGAAATTTTGGCCATAAACTGTTTTATTTGCAATTTGATTAAATACTATTGGAGGCCTAAACTGCCCCTCTTTATGCAACTAATGTGCAAATAGGGTATCATTGTACTTGGTTATTTGACAAGTTTTGGATCAGCCCTAACAATGATAACACAACAATGTGGTTCATTCGCTTGATATTACGTTTACTCACAAAGTCTCGGTTTGGCTGTCTGATCGTTGAGCACAGTTGGAGCATGCTATTAGACGTCAGCTTGGGAATCTGGAGGTCTTGTTGTGGACTAATAAGGTCTGGTGACTTCCTTTGTCCCATAAGAATATATGCGCCTAACAGACAGCCCAAGATGGAACTTTGGCTTATATACTGAGCTTATTTTCATACAAAGTATCCTGAAAAAATCTTTCGGATTGAATTCAAATTTTGGCAATTGCTTTACCAGCCCATTGGAAATTATGGATGCCAACAATTGACAAAACGACACAACTTTCATACTCCTAGTTGTATGTAATTTGAAGCAAAAAAAAAAAAAAAAAATACAGAAAAGGGAATTCATATTTTTGGAAATTATTTTGCTAGCCCATTGGAAATTATGGCTACCAACAATTGACAAAGGGCTCCTTTCATATTTCCTAGTTGTATGTAATTTAAAGCAAAAGAGAGAAAGAAAGAAAAAAATTACACACATATATACCCATGTGTGAAACCACACGTGCAATTGTTCAACATCATATGCTTGCTTATATATTCGATGTTTATTTTCAGGAAATCAAAATCACTGACAACCTGATGGAAAGTTCCTCACTTTCGCATGTTGTGACCCCGTAGACTGAACAATAATTCTGACTGACACACAGGAGAATACAGACATCACAAATATTAATATTTTAAACATTAAAAAATAAAATAAAATAAAATAAAATAAAATAAAATAAAATAAAATAAAATAAAATAAAAAACAGAAATAATTTTATGCAACACCTCATGGTGAAGACTGCACTTAAAATTACAATTGAACCTGCCTGCATACCCTGGATTTCTTGATCAAGAAAACGTGGTTGCAAAACTGACCGCATTGAATGATATACAAAATATAAAAACTAATACCATATGAATCGCACAACAGTGTGCCTTTGTCTGTGGGCACCAGTCATGTTATACACTGAATACGCCACATGTGGAGGTGCTGCTTTGTGTAGAAGAACGACTTATAAATTGGTTAAAAACCAAAATACTGCAACCAGCCTCTCATAATATCCTGTTCTCAACTGATCTTTTATGTGCCGGTTAATAATTGTCATCCTTCCACTTTGCATCTTGTGTATATACTAATATAGCCTTGATCTAGACCATCCGAATGATCGTAGGAATAAAAGAGAATCGCTATTGAGGATATGAAATGAGCCAGAAGGTGGTTGATTCAATTTTGTTTAGGTTACCTTGTGACATTGAAACGAATCAAAGTCACCTCTACATAATGGTAACGTAGCCTTTAATAGAACCACAATGACCTTCCTATCTATGTCTTAACAAAAATGGTTCTTGCATCAAAATCCAGGTTCAAGATTACAATTTTGCTAATTGGCCTTAAGCCTTGTTGCAAGTTAACCGAAATTTTCTTAAAATTTATCCCTGATACCTTTTGTGTTCAATAGTGCACAATAGGCTTATCAGGGATTATTGAATGAACAGCGCAATTCATTGAAAGTGGCCATGCGATCCTGAACATTAGGCCAAGGGTAATTAGAGGTACCGGTAAGGTGGCCCTTACAAATGATTGCTATCGTGTTTAATATCAAAGTTCTAGCTTACATGTAATCATTTCTGAAGTTATCAAGTGAACAGTCAAACATCTGTAGCTTCAGATTGGCCCTTTTGGAGTACCATCATCATCTGCAATGCTAAATGTAGCTGCCCAGATTCCAACAAGGGTTTACTCCCTAAGGGTTCTATTTGTTACAAAGGCCCAGGCGTGTATAAATATTTTATTACTTTTCCTGCCAGACTTCAAAAGCTGAAATAGGCTGCTATGCCTGGCAATGCCAGTGCTTGTCTCGTTCAGCAGGATAGCTTTTACAAGGGGTAGATATATTCATATATTTCTTTCGAAACAAAATCAGTGGGTAACTGCACGAAACGAAAGTTCTCCTCTAAAGAAAGGTGGGCCTATGATTGCGTGGCCACAAGGTTAGATTTTAGTGCAACTCAATGTATACCTTTGAGCCCTTCTCCTCCTTTAGCATTGCCGCCATTTAAATATAGGGTATGTCCTTAAATTGGGTTTATAGCTGAAAGCAAAGGATAACGTGCTACAATTATTGAAGCATCTTAATTCAAATTATGACCCTTATCTTCCATTTATCATTATTTGACATACTGTTGGTTTCAATCTGCAGGATGCTGTCAACGATTGCATCTTTAAACGACTCTATGGCATGTCAACGTAATTTTTCCTGCTCCTATGTTACATTACTGTAATTTTGCCTCCTGCGTAAGCACCATATACTCAAATTTTGGTCCCTGTTCCTTCATTATACCGCAGCACATATAGTGCCTATCCTTATTCTTCAACATAATTGCCATTGAAAACAATATATATATATATATATATATATATATATATATATATATATATATATATATATATATATATATATATATATATATATATATATATATATATATATATATATTCCGAAGATGTATCAAACACTGCTGCCATAATATGTACATCTGCTTAACGGTATATGTATCTTGTGTAAATAATTAATCATGAAAGTCGTGAATGGCTATTAATATTTGAAAGTTTAGTATTTCGTGTTTCTGATAAAAAGCTGTCATTTGTTACAAATTTGTTTCAGATTTGGTATTGTCTTATGACGAACATTCAATATTTCCAATGTATATACGGAGTAAAACCCTTAAACACAACCAAACAGGAATAAGAGAAAGGTCATATTCAATCACACAAAGTTTCGCAGCATCTAGAACAACAACGGTAACAGTAACATCAAACTTAAAGAGAACCAAACAGGAAATCAACGGTATGCTGGTGGAGAAAATTAATGTCAACTTTCATGATGTATTCCACCTTTCTTCGTTGAAAGAGTGGGTTGTGAACGATAATTACACTCTTGCAATGGTGCTCCTTGCTGAAAGTAGTAACGGAACAGTTCAATATTGTTTATCGCTCCCAGGTATTAAAGAGCCAGTTTATGGTGTTAAAAGAATATCAAAAGATGTAGTGTGCAAAATTTATTCACGGTCACATGTTCTTCAAATGCACAGAACTTCACATTATCAAAGATTTAGCATCTCTTCAAACGCTGTTATTTCATTTTCAATGACTATATCTCTCTGGATTATTGTAACTTTACTGGGAATCGTAGGTAAGTAATCTTGCTGAATATACACGCAAGGCTGCTTGCTTTGGCAGGAATGCATGGGAAATCTGGATAATTTTAAAAAGCTATTTTTGGTCTCAAAACTACCAAGAGATATGGTGTTCTTATAAACATCATGCTGATGTTGGTAAAGATACTACTAAAATGGTATGTGGGTGCGAGTAAAAATAATATATTTGTCTTTTAAGCTCACCCAAGAATGGTAGTAGCAGCAGTTGAATCATCAGTGACGTCTTACATTCAAGTTTTACGTATAGTAACGTTTCAATGTAACGTTTCAATGTATTAATCCACATTGCTTGTCAAACACGCTGTAATCTGTTGAGCAAAATGATAACGAAACGATAATATGCTTTCTGCTAGAATTCAGGTATGTGCAGTAAAACAAATCAGATGTGCTGAACATAAATTATTCAAGGATATATACCTTATATAAACTGTATATGCTGTCAGCTATAATAAAAAGCATTGAACTTCTCTGTTGTGCATAACGATACACTGAAGCCTTGGATGCTCGGCACAAACATGTCTTTGCATACGACTTTGGCAAAAAAGGGAATAGAAAGAGGTCTTGGAATTCTAATACGATGTATTATCGTATGCCATGTTCAATAAATTTATCCCTATGTGCAGCAAAACATGTTAAAGAGTACATTATGTCCAATTGTAGTCTCACACAGTCTTATCTAAGCTTGTCAAGATGGTATAAGATTACTATTGACCCAGGCATCTCAAATTATTTCAATACCATTCACATGTGTACTCTCGTGTGTGCAATGTTGTGACATTTTTGGGGCACCGACTCCCCTCATTAGGGCTGCATAAAAGTAAACAATTTCTGACCCCAGAAATTAACACATGTTGTGGAACTCCAGTGTAGACTCAGGGCTGCCTTTCAGGCAAAAAAATTGGTCATTTTTAGTTGAGAGGAATTTTAAAGCCCACAAGAACTGTAATATAACTTACTCCTTTGACGAGTCTCTATACATATATATATATATATATATACATATATATATATATATATATATATATATATATATATATATATATATATATATATATATATATATATATATATATGTATGTACGTATGGATATATATATATATATATATATATATATATATATATATGTATGTACGTATGGATATGTATATATATATATATATATATATATATATATATATATATACTTGCTCTGGCGACACCTTTCAAATACTTAATACAGATCACATAATGAAATTCAAAGGATTTGCTGTTCATTAGTCAAAATATAGATAATATTTCAGAAAAATACACTTAGGTACTCTTATGAAGAAATATAATTTTTTCAACATTTTGTATATATTGCTGGGAAAAAGATGCCATCATCTGTACAGCATTATACCCATGTTATGAGGATGTGGGTGTGTGAAATTTGTTTACTTTGTTGTACCATTTCTTTTCACATCTCTTTTTGGGAGGAAAATATGGTCCTTCAAAGAACCTGTTTGCTTGTTGTTGGGAGGTCGCATGCATCAATGGTGGGTGTGACCACCACGTTTCTATAAGAAAGCTTGGATCTGCCTTGGCATGCTGCTTGTCAGCTTGAGGATCTCATCCTGGGGAATTTGATTTTACTACGAACCTCTTGGAAGTCATTCGTTGAACCCTTATAATTCTTCCATTGTGGAAATCCAAGCAGAATTGGGATTCATCTGACCACATTACGCTGTTCCATTGGTTTCTGGTCTAGGCTGCACAAGTTTTCACCACGGTACCCCCCGTGTCTTGTGTGCAGGACTGAAAGATATGTGAATGGCATGGTGGTATGCCTTCAGTTTGGCTAACACTAGTCTCCTGTTAATGGTGGACTGTCATGCTCTGATGTTGCAGGTTTGGCGCCACTGCTGACGATACCTTTGGGTGAAAAAAACCCTGTGACTCTTCACATACTGGATCAAGTAGCTGTCATTGGTCCCAGCTGACAGTCAAGGTTGCCCAGACCCAGCCTTCCTCTTGCATTCTTTGGTCTCTTGGAAATGGTCTGACCACCTTTTTGCCAATGGCCAGCAGCACCCCATTATCCTGGAAAACTGTTGCTGGGGAAGGACAGCCTCCAACATCACAATGTTTCTGCCTCTGTCAAATTCAGACAGTTGTGAGTGACCCGTATGCCCTAGCATTGTGGATTCACATTGACCCATGTGGTGCCATGGCCCCCTTATAAAGCCCATAGGCACCCCAATACCAAACACACTTTTTGCACCTCTTGGGCTGTTGTCTTGCTTTCAGGACATTTTGTGTATGTGTGACTGCTCAGGCATGGCCTAAGCTATCTTGTTGATGTCACATAATGTCTCCTGGGACACCCATATTTTGCATATAAAGGCATATTTAGAGTAGCCCATGTTAAACCAATGGGGATGGCAATTATTTCCCAGCAGGGTATATGTTGTTTGGTCATGGGACGGCAGGGAAAGGGGAAAGACAGGAACGACCTCTAAAGACTCTGATTCTCAAGTAATAACTGCAATACTTGTGCACAGTACGGGTAATGGCTTTTGGGTGGGTGTGGCTAGAAAATCTTGTGCTTCCACAGCACAGCATAATGTGATTAATGGCTGTAAATCCATACTTGATTTGGTCGAAACCTTGCCAACACAAAATACAGATCACAGAATGGAATTCAGAGGATTTGTTGTTCGGCACAATAGTCAATGAACATGCTCATAATATTTCCGAAAAAACTCGTACCGTGGTAGTAAATTTTTTCTCTATGGCTATTCAGGCAGACACATATTTCCGCCTACAGGTTCGTTATGAACCTTTTATTGATATATGAATTACCATCCACACAATTTGTTATTCGGTGCGAATATAGATTTGTTACCTGTTCAAGGCCTCTCTCTTATGCTAATGGACAAGATACTACATTCCTTTCAATGTCTGAAAATGAATGAACTGATGCAGATGTGTTTTCATACAGGAATTCTAAATTTCAACTTTGTGGGTCTTACATACATGGAAGTTGTACTGTGGGTTTTGCTTTTCAAAACCCGGGTTTTGTAGCGAAACCCTGAGTTTTGCTAATAAAACCATAGGTTTATCACGAAACCCTGAATTGCATAAGCAAAACCCAGGGTTTTGTTACAAAACCTTGGGTTTTACTTAGTTATTGAATTTTGATATCATTTTGGACAAAACCCTGGGTTTTGCTACAAAACTGTGGTTTTCAAGAACAAAACCCAGGGTTTAGGTACGAAACCGTGGGTTTTGTAGCAAAACCTTGGGTTTTTAGCACAAAACCCACAGTTAAAGAGCAAAACTCCGAGTTTTGATCACAAAGCCCTCGGTATTAATTTTTTGAACAAAATCCACGGTTTTGTTTGCAAAACCATCGGTTTAGCCAGAAAACCGTGGGTTTTGTAACACTTTGAAATAAAAGAATAAAACCGTGGGTTTTGTGAGATTGCAAAACTCTTGGTTTTGGGATATAACGAATCCCAGGGTTTTGTAAAGGTGCAATACCTAGGGTTTTGTAACCATTCAATCATGACAGCTGTTACTTGGTAGGCCTGTTTTGCTAGGCTATTTAACTTAAAAATAGCGTCAAAATACAAGTGATTCAGTTTTTGTGATCATTGACATCATTATTGGTTACCACGCGCTTAGTCTACCTCTTTGCGGCACGATGAGAATATAATTTACGTATTTTAAAGAACGAGAGGTGTGCATCCAGTGTTCAAAATAATCCACACGCCGGCGCGAAGAGCTGCATGTTCTATTGAATGCAGAGCTTCGAGCTCTTTAATTTACGTAAAACATTCGATCTGTTGCAAATAGTTAATTTATCGCACGATATATGATGGAACCCTGGAAATTTTGATGATCTAAATAGCATTTTCGGTCCAATTTTTCAACCATTATTGTCTGAAATTTTCAACAGTTATTGGTTGCGATCATCTTGGCTTCGACTGGCATGACCTGGATATGAAGGAGAAAACAAAGCCGCGTGGTCCAACCACAATCAAATATGAGACAAAAACATAACTGCAGCACTCCAAGCTAACCTGCCACACGCTTAGCATGTTGGACTGCGGCTCAAGAGGTGACCGGATCGATTCTAACCAAGTCCTTTTATTTTTTTAAATTAATTGATTTAATCAAGTAGAAATTCTGGACTTGGAAATTTCTCAATGTTGTTGTCAGAACAATACTGTGACGTCAGAAAATGTCTAACTGGCTATTGGTTTGTTGTGTTTATATATCAGTCGGTGGCCATGCGTGTACACTGAGCCATTCGACAGTTCTTGAAAAGGTGCCAGGCAATCTTGCTTGATTTCCAGTGCCCGTCAACAAAAAACTTGTACACAACTCAGTACTGCGAATTGGTAGTTTGTATGGCGGTAATGGCTGGCACAGGGACATGCCATTACAGATGGGGTTTTCACCCTTCCAGTTGCAGAGCTCCCGGGGAAGAGCTTTAGTATCTTTCAGCAGAGCTGACACAGAAATAGATGCAAAATTATGAATGGTGGGAATGAAGGTGGAGTTCAAGCATACCATGTAACAATTAAAGACTTATTCGTGTTGAGATAATTGTCACCACGATGTGATGTGGCAGTTGTTTTGTAATCAATGGTCATATAATTACTGCACGCAGCGGCACAACGTACGGTAGATTCTAACTACGTGGCAGGTCAGAGGCCTTATGCTGATAAAACTCCAGCCTGGTTCGGACTGTCCCAGAAACTGAAAATCAGTCTTAATCTATAAAATTTCTTAAAAACACATCTACGATATACCTCTTGCATGTTTTCTCTTGTAGTACATAAAATATGAGCGGATGAAGTGCACACAGTGATAAAATACACGATGTTTAAGTAGCGAATCGATGGAAGTTTTCCGAGATCCGCCATCTTAACATGATATTGGTTTATAGCAAGTTCAGCAAGCAAGCCGTGTTGTGAGGGGTTGGTGTATCCATATCACCAATTTTGCGGTAAAATACAAAATCGTGGATTTGTGATGTCACGAATCTCAGTGCTTTGCGAATTATTCAAAACCGTGGGATTTCTGACGTCAGAAAACCCTGGTTTTGCACATAATTGACCAAAAGAACGGCAAAACACAGGGTTTTCATGACAAAACTCAGGGTTTTGAAACAAAACCGTGAGTTTTATGAAAAGATTGGATAACAAAGCAAACCCTGGGTTTTGTTACAAAACCTTGGGTTTTGTGTACAAAACGCAGGGTTTGGTGAATTATTTAACAGTACAAAATCCATATACATAGTCCCCTTTTTTTCTGAAAGGGACGGAAAAACTTCCCAACCACCTGAGCCTTTGATGAGACTGTGTAAGGATAAAATAAGACAAGGAGTGTGTTTCGAGATGTTTTATGTGCTCTAAGTGTATCCTGTTGCAAACATAACTATATTAAGATACAAAAGTATATTGTAATGTAATATACATATAATGCAAACTGAAAGTACGACTGAATGCAGAAATTTACTTATAACAATGTTCCCAATGTGTCAAAACCTATTACCAACACAAATAAGCATGCACATCTATCCGTATATAAAGCAAAAGGAAAATTAAAGTAAAGTGAGAAGCTATATACATCAGTTGCATTGATCCAAATGTTTATAGCGTGAGACTTATAAGCACTCAGACAAAACTAAGTAAACCAAGGGAACTAGCGTCTTGCATTTGAAGACACATTTAGCTGATTTATTTTTCAGGCCGATACTTATCCAAATTTTGAACATTTTAGACATGAGACAAGTATAAGTAATTTTGTTATGCCCTCAGAAAAATCGGAAAATGTTACTGCAGCCAGGTTGCTTAACACATTCTATCAGGAATGGATGCTGTCAATACTGCTGTGCAGTGTAGTCCTTGGATGCCGCTGTATAAAAAACCACCCTAAACATCAACATTACATTAGTTTCAATTTCGGTTTGGATTTTAAATTGTCTATATATCACAGTTTTACAGACAGTACTGTTTACCTGACAATAATGCTTTTATTCTGTCCCACATGAAAGAGCGAAATTCATTAAAATGTTCTTGCATGGGAAATCAAACACACTTCTGACTGAACAGTAGGGTCAGTTGTAGTAAAGTCTGGACAGACTGGTCTCAACATCAAAAGCAAAACGTGTCACGTTGCACAGACTGGACTGCGACAAGCTGCATAGCCCCGGGGGGGGGGGGGGGTGATCATACACCAAAGTGAAGCAGGCGTTATGATGTATATGCCGATTCAGCATCCATGGCATGAAAAAAATGAAAGTCACTTACCAGTCATTTGAGGTACATGAAAAATATAAGAGGCAATTTACTGGGGACTCCTCATGAGAGCAGTGTCCCTGAACTCTTACCAGTTGTGGGCCATGCATGTCGATATGCACATTGAGACAGGACAAAGAGCTCCAACAGCTCATTGTAAGACACTCTACCCCACTTTCATATCTCTTTGTATTTATGGGAAGGGTTGAGTCCATGAGGTGGATGAAAATATTGCTTAGGGAAGCAGGTGAAACAGGCACACAACCAGACTTTTTTATCGGGCAATTTGTCAAAAAGCATGAACTGTACTCCACAGTACATGATAAGCAAAAACATGATCTCATGTCCACAACAGTTCATCAAGCTGCACAATTTCACATCTGACAACAGTTCTATTTGTATTTTGTCCAATTATGTAAGATATGTTAGCAAGGGTTACATAAAGACACCAAAATCCTCCGAGGACAGGGAAATACATATAAGTGTTAAAAGAACGTCATTCATCTAAATGCATTAAACGGGTGTCCTTTAAGAAAAAAAGCACTTGTTCTATTCAACCAGTACCTTGAATGTGCAATTTTAAATTGCAACCAGGAATTTACTTCTTCAATCCATTTGAGCTTGGTGTAGGTCACAGCCTTGCAGACACCAAGTGTCAGGGAAGTGCAGCCCACAATATCTACAAGAAGCAGATTTCATTATAAGGATGCCATGTCCTGTATGTTCCATGCTGCACAGTAAAATATTTTTTAAATTACATATCAAATTTTTGATTTTTTTGGCAGGGGCCATCCTACTTGTCCAAGTGCCATGAAAATCGAAATTTTAAGTGAAAAGAAAACTACGATGTGTTATCACTTGGAAATTCAAAAGTGGAAAATGTTACGGGTGTCTTCGCTGCATTTTCCAGACACAAGGAACAGATAATATGCACAATTTAGGGTTAAGTAAGTGGAACAGAATATGAAGCAGTATATATGTAATGACAAAATACTTTCGCCGGTTTAACATTTCTGTGGCATAACTATGTCATAAATGTGCAACGTCCCTCAATACAACAAAGGGTAATATGACGAAGCAGTATGAACCGCTATTCAAATAGTATTTCTTCAAATGTAAGCAAAAGCAGAGTTTGGTCAATGGTAGCATGTTCACGCACAATTTTCAATGCCCAAATGTCTCTAAGCGCTAGAAGATTAAATCAATTATTCGACAGTCAGTCCCTGCTAATTTAAGATATAATTTCGCAGTAAAACCTCCAGTTATCTAACTTACTGCTGACGAGCAGAAGGAAATCTACCATCTAATGGGATAAGGAAATAATTCAATGTTGTTCAATGTACTATGAAGTACTGGATAGCTTTGATTCGGAAAAACTGATAAATGATTTGACAAACTTACAAACTCCTTCTTGCAATAACCTGAGAAAACAATTAAATGATTGGTTCAAACTACGTGGCATTTCTACATGAAAAGAAAAAGGTAGGTAGGTAAAACTTTGGCTTCAACGCTGTAAAGGTACCCTCAATAATAATGTCACATTAATTCTATTATTGCAGGGAATGCCTTAGTGATCTTGTCCGTGATAAAGTTTGAGTATATGAGGACACCAACAAATTTTCTCTTGCTGAATTTGACAATCACGGACTATATTGTGCTTTTTATTGCATTTCCATATAAGGTAACTATTTTTTTCATGTCCAATGCTGGGAGATGTTCACCAAGCTACTTTGAAAGATATACATGTGTCTGTCTGTATATGATATGTTATTAAATGATCACCTGAAACTATGGTTTCCCCATGAAAATCTTAAGATGGGATGACCATCTTAAAATTTTCATGTACTCTTTAAATAAAAAGAAAGACTCCTGTGTATAATTAGCCTGGCGAATTCGTAGAGAAAAATGGACAAAAGATTTACTTGGAGCCCGGAATGTATGACAAAAAGCCAGGTAAAATTGTCATGCTTTTACATGTACTTTGCAAACATTATGTTAAATCCTCATTATTAAATCGTGAGTCATTCCTATTTTACACTTGTGATATATTACAGGGGCCATCTGATATAAAGCTGTGTTAAAAGAAACCACTGCAAGTCCACAATGCCACCGGATTTTGTGCAAAATGCAACAATTGTAGAAATGCACTTATGTCAGGTTATTAGTCATATGCATAACAACACAGGGAAAGAGCTGAGCCAATGGAAAAGAAAAAGGGCTGTGTGAATGGTTCATGATCAATTGAACAAGATATATGCATAAAAATGAGTCATAACATGGGCTGAGCTAATTTATAATTTGAGCTTAGCTGACACATAGAGAGGGGGAGACAGAGAGAGAAGAGCAAACCTGGGTGGAGATGAGATGAGCTGAACAAAACTTTTGGCTGATGGTAACATATCGGAGATTCAAATATTTGAAAGAGTGGCCTAGACCACAGATGGTCACTTAATGGAGATATCACTGTTACACAGATACACTATGTGATAGGAGAGGCAGAATATTCATACATCAATGTGACCTACATATTTCATCAGTAACCTTTAATGGATAAGGTGTATTTAGTCCTGATATGTGCCTGTGTCAGATTTGGCAAGACAAAGTCAGGGAAAAAAGAGTTTATAGTTCGAGGGTAAAGAGTACATGATATTTCACCTAGAACGTATTGCTTGAGGGTAAAAAGTACATGATATGTCGTCTAGTGACCTGTCTCTCTTAACTGGTTGGTACACTTATGGGTCCTGATACATTTATGTTTCAAGCTTCATAAAACTCGAGTTCAAAGAAGGACTAGACTGCCCATGTGCATCAACACTACCCGGCCAATGGGCATGTATAATAATCGATGGTAACTGGATGTGGAGCAAATAAAAAGTTGATTCAAAACCAGGAAATACATGCAGTCAATGTTTGCTAGTATGTTGGTGAGGACCTACCTTAGATAGATTCCCATCAGTTGTGAGGTAAATCTGGCCATTGATTCTGTTGAATCGATCATAAATTACAAAAAGAAAGAAAACGAACTGCTAAGCATAAGTAAAATCTTCAAAGCCATTGGCCAAGAGTTTTAGAGATGATACTCCCCCCCCCCCAAATGATGATGATGATGATGATGATGATGATCATAAAAAAAAATCAAATGGGTATGACTTTTCAACATTCTTGTGAAGAAGAGACACTCAAGGTTTTGCCTATACGTTGGGGGGGTGTGTGTCTCTATTTTCATTTACCAGTAAAAATAAAATGTGAATTTTTCAGGTCATGGACTATTTTTTCCCTGGTGAAGTCATTCGGTCTTCCTTGGAATGTAAATTAATACAATTTTTAGAATATTCTGCTATATGTTCTTCAATGTGTGGAATGGTTGTCATTAGTATTGAAAGGTGAGCTGTCTAATTTTTATTGGCGACATGAAACGACTACATTCCTGTTATTTTCATGTTTATTTGCTAAATAGAAAGAAAATAAGTTGTCATAACTGTGATGGCTGTGGAGTGGAATGTTCCGAGACAATTCCCGAGACTTTAAGAACATTGTTTGTGGTGTTGCTTTTGCCCTACAATAAATAATGAGCAAAATCACAGTATTTCATGTGTCTACATTCACTTTCTACTCTGCAATATTGTCATAGATATTAACATGCAATTCAGTCGTAAAATAATGCATAATAATATGCGCCTGCTGAAAAGAGAGAAAGCTTCGATTTTTATTATTCAAGTGAATGATAAATTTCATGTTTTAAGTGGGATTAAATATGCAATGTACCATTGTAAGTTTATGCAATATGGTAAATGAACACTGGCTAACGCTTGATTGCGTGTAGTGCAACTGGTTGTCCTAGAAATTGGATAAAGTTCAGAATTGACTGAACATTTTGTCTGCCATTGCGATTCGAAGGGATTTCACAAGGAGCCAGTAAGAAGCATGTTGATGCACTTTGAAGCCAACATGTCCCTACGTGGCATCCCTGGCAGCAGCCTTCACAGATTGAGAATCACAGCACCATCCAAAAAAGTGGCTGCATCAAATGGCTTCACAGGCCAAATACTATACCTACAGTTACCCTCTACATTATACTGTGCCTGAATACTATGTGGATAGGTTTTTGTTAGTAGGGATCTATATTACAAAACAGGAGGAGCAAAATCTACATAGTACACAGATATGCATGTGATAAATAAAACATTTAAATTCAGTTTGTATAAGCTATCATGTCTAAAAGTATGCAAAATAGTTTGAACATCAATAAATTACCAAAACGAATAAATTAAACCGTGCCAAAAGAAACGCAAAGTTCCCGTGTTGTGTTGGGGACCAAGCTACATTACAAGGAATTGTAAAGATATAGTTAGAACAAAGTGCAGTTTAATTGCACGTTCATCCAATAGCCCCCATAATGTCTGTTGTATCTCACATTTGGATCTATGCTTTATTCAGTATTTGTGCATTATCTCCTTTCATTAAAGATGAACTAACATGTTTGAAATCATGGGGTTACATTTCCTTAAATTCATTCACTATACCTGAGCTTTTTAGTTTCACTACATTAAATAGTCTATTTAAATTTTTTTACGTGAAATTTTCAATGCGCATGATGTTAAATAATAAGTGACTGTAAATATGTCACTGTTTACTCGAATTTACAAAATCGCAGCATTGAAAGGCTTGACAACTACATTGATATTTGTTGATAGCTGGTGTCAAACTATTGGCGTGTCAAGGTAAAGATGGGTCAGTTGAACACTATTTATTTTTAATTGTAGATACCTCGTCATTTGTCATCCAGTTAGCTCCATTACAAAGAGTGCTTCACGTCGAATATTTTTATTATGTGTCATTATGTGGGTATGTGGCATAACTGTAGCATTACCGCAAGTATATTTTTGGGTATGTGTTGCATCACGGAAAACTTTCCACACTGGTAATTGAACTTCACAGTACAAAACACGCAGAACTTATGATTTAAAATGACAAGGTAATGATGTTGTTTGCAAAGGTTTAAATAAGCCGCGTGAAATATGGAGACATACAAACAAAGGCAATGCAAGGCTTAAAAACAAAACCACCACCACCACCACCACCACCATCATCATCATCATCATCATCATCATCATCATCATCATCATCATCACCACCACCACCACCACCACCACCACCACCACCACCACCACCATCATCATCATCATCATCATCATCATCATCATCATCAAAAACAACCCGACAATAATGTTAGACATGTGGTCTCAGGGACAGGTTCTTAAGTAGTGCTGCCTCTTAACTGCACAAAGACATTCCTGGGCATGTACAGTTAGTAAGGTGACATCTCAACAAAAAATCGATCTTTAAACTCCATGGCCTCTTGTCTTTTACAGTATTAATATAGCATCCTCAGATTAAACAGCAGGCAAAAAGGTGTATCAATTCATAGGGCCAAGTACACTGGAATCCAGATCTTGATCACAGCCATTTTGTCAAGTTTTGTGTTCTCTTGATACTAAATATGATAGTGCCAAATACCGATTCACTATTCAAATAGTTCCAAAAAATATAACCCATGTTTCTTAATTTTAACATAACGATGGGTGGCACCTCAAATACAGGAAAAGGCAGAGATTCAAAAAGTTCCCAAAATATTAACATTTATCTTCCAATGCAAATGTGACGAAGTACATTTCACTTCTGATTTGAGACAGGCAGTAACCCAGACAAGGCAACTGGTGGTTTTAAACCAATGCTCTCAACATTTGAAATATTTTTCAGAGTTAATATCAATTTTGAGCCGATATACGTAATAAAAATGTGCTCCACCCGCTTACTAGGCATGGCACTTTTTTTTGGGGGGGGGGGGGCTGTATATTAAAACAAATGTGTTTGTCATAAATACATTGTCCAAAAGGGTAGAATCAGTTGCCTGGAAAGGAGTATATAAGAGATGATTTACTATCAATGCCATGATATAATTTTTCAAGAGACGTTTTAGTCCACTCAGTCGCACCTGAAACATGGAAAGATATATTTGAGATCTTATGAATAAGCCTCAAGAATAAAAGTGACATTTCAGTATCAAATTTAAATAATGTGCTGAACCAAAGAGACTGTATCAGGTTTGTGTGTTCTGAAGACTCCTCCACGTCTGGAGTTTTAGCTGCACGAATTCATTGCTGCCACCAATAATTACCACGTGCTCTTGCTCAATGGTACTCTCTTGTGCAGGTTACATGGCTCCCTAACCACTTGTCTCAGAATAGTAACCTCAGTGTTCACAATAATTCCCGAAATATCCTGTGATATGTCAAGTGACAGACCTGGCAATTCTTACCACCATATGCTGGAATTCACCATAGATGCAAAGCTGCCAGGAAAGCCAAAATATGTAGATATACTTTCAGTTTAATTACACGATTGAAGGAAATTCTATCCACTATATGTTGGAATTCACCATAGATGCAAAACTCCCCCGCCAAGCCAAAATACCTAGATATGTTTTAACTTTTAAAACTCAAATGGGATAGCCTGTGCAAGCTTCTGTACCATGTGCTTTAGGCTTTTGGATGAGAACGCTGACAATTTTTCTATTTTAGTGGTGCGATTTATCATTTACTACATTTAAAAATAAAGGTGCATGATTTGTTAGCTCTACTAGAGATTGACAACAACTGCATCCATGTGTCAAACAGAAAGAAGACTTTGGCATAAAGCAAACACAGCTGGTTATCAATATGTGAAGAACAAGTTCTGTATCTTGTAAAATGACTATGAACCATTATTATGAAAGAGTACTGAGTATATATTTGTGGTATGAGAATCTTCGTCTGTATATCCAATTTTTTTTTTTCGACAAATGAATTTGCTGAGTTTACAATATTACAAATGCATAAAAAAGGGAAAAATCATAGAATTAAGAACCAATATGTCTGGCACAAAATCAACTGAATATACTGTGCAGAGAAATGTACACAGCTTATCACATTAATTTTGAAGGAAATCTGATCAAGGGGTTAAGAAACTATATTATGCTACATATACATTGGGTCTTCACGTTATACACCGCAGATTTAGCCCTTACCAGTCACTACATAATTTAAAGAAATCGACATCACTCAGGCACTAACAGCAGCACCGTGCAGTTAGTAGTGAGGAGTCAATAGAGATACATTACAGTCAGCGTTCAACAAGACCCATTCCGCAATTTGGGACAAAAACTCAAAATTCCATCATACACATTTAAATTAAAAACAAGTAGGGATAAATCAGTTACAACCCCCATTGAACGTGCTGGGAAGTGTAGGTGCTCAATGTGTTCTTTTGCAACTTTAAACCATTAGGCGACTGGTTTAAGAGACGTGGGCGTATTTTTCTAAAAACGAAACAGCAAATCATTCAAAAAGTCAGTGGAGTATTAACTGTTGAATATATAAGGTGTATTTATACCCGTGGAGCACCACCACTAATTTTTCAGAGACCCTGGTTAAGAGTTTTTCAGAAGTCAACGATACAAATTATTGACTCAAGGATTGATGGCTTTTGGATATCCAGTATGCCAGAACATGGACCATAACATAGTCTGAGTTGATAGATAAGTCAGCTTATTGAAAAGTACAATATGCAAGAACTGTGGTATGTCTATCGTTTATATTTTTCCCACATATTCATGGTTTAGTGCGAGATAAACATAAGATACTCTTCGTTGTACAGATATAAACGAAATACACACATAATCAGATTGTTTTTCTCATATGTCCAATTTGTGGCAGGAAATCAGAAGTTGACATTGTTGCCATCCTGCAGCATAACAGTCTCTACTTTGCTGTCGACAGTTTTAGCACAATTTACCCATCATTTTTCTCTCTATTTTCAGAGATTTGTAGATTTTTCTATGATGTTTGACTCAGGATATCCAACACACCACTGTATCCAACATTTGAGCACCAGGCCACCAGTAACAACGTTGATAAAAGCTCTTTATCCGGTCATCGTGCAAGTAGCCATACCAGTTATTGTGATGACATACACATACAGCAGGTGTTGTTTGGTCATTTTAAAAAGTTTAAAACAATGCATCGCCCTCTCAAGTAATGGTAAAAGGTATGGTATGAGCCTTTTCAAATATTGGGTAGGCCAACAGTTTATTATATTTATTATATTTAACCTATTCAATTGTCTTGAAAGCAGTTTGGAAGCTAGCTGATGGCTTTTCTCAATTCAGTTCTATACTGCACAGATATCACATTACAGCAACAATTTTCACAATCCATGTGTACAATGCAGTTTGCAATGCCGTGGATATATTAACAAAGTGAAAAACTTAAAAAAAACCCAGGAAATGGCAAATATCTGAGCCAAAATAATAATTAAAAAAAAAAAAAAAAAAAAACAAAAACAAAAAAAACAAAAACCAAACAAAATAATTGATTGAGGTTTGCGAAAGTATTGAATGCCCCCCCCCACCCAACCACCCAAAAATGTGTGGGGTAGGGGGGTGCCCGAGGACCCTGGGTCATGTTGTGATAGTTGTGGCTTGTATATTGACACAGTCGTGCACCTCCCTGGAGTGACAGTTTTTATCATGCATAATTCAATACACCTCTGAGCGCGCAGTTTATAGCATCAGCAGAATTCTATACATAATAAGTTGAACTATCGTTTATATCCATATTGTCCTCGATGCAAAATGTATCCCATTTTCCGTACAATATAGACATTATAAGAGGGATTAATTCTCATCATATAAATTCACATTTATCATGTACAGGACAGCTTTAAAATAACGATTTTACATTTAAGACTTAATGTCAGACAGATCTTGCTGCAATGCCAATGAATATTTTAAGAATAAGTATCAATTTTACACTACATCCGCTTTCTACATTTCCACACACAAAACATTTAAGACTAAGAGATATTCATTTTGCAAGACCTAAAAAACCATCTCCCGGTGGATCATTTTGTCTCTGATAGATATAATTGATAATACCATAGTACGAATATCAAATTCGCATATGACCATGCAATCTTGAGAATTAGGTCAAGCTCACCAAGACGTAATGCAAAACTAGGGTCCACACAGATATATTATCCCACAGTTTTATTACGTTTTATTTCTTCTTCAGTGGTTATCACATGGAAGCCGATTTCACACAAGTAACACTGTGACTTTGTGATTATGCCCCAGTCCCCAGGATAACTTCCCAGCCAAATTTGAACCCAATGCATTATCTTCCTTTTTCCCTAACTTTGGTTAATTTTTTCACAAGTTTTCGCGTAAAAAAATCTCTTTCAAACACGTGACCATATGGGGTTGAAAATTAGGTCAAAGTCACATGATGTTTATTACAGCGTGCAGAGTGTTTATTACATTAAGCTTGGTGCAACTGTGTATCTCACAACATGGGAGGTGAAAATGTGTTGACTGCATCACACATGGTGCAAACTGTATATTACAACATGCAAGATTCAAACTGTATTCATTTCAGCGTTCAAGGTAAGAGCTGTGGACTGCAGTCTTCGACGGCACAAAACATGGTACTACGTGGGAGAATAAAGGTAAGCAGCGTAACTTCAAGGCTCTTATCGAGGTATCGATGCAAAAAAAAGACCAATTTGTAATGCCACTTTTTCCTCACTTTTTTGCACATATAGTATCCCAGCTTCCTTGTCAGTACAGTGGACAAACCAGAGTCCAATAGAATAAATTCCATCAAAATATGTAGCATTAACCAAAACACACTAAGGAACGATTCCTTCTGCACATTACCGACTCCTGGTAACCATTGTACAGTAGAATTATTTAAATTAAGGCATTATTACTCAAAGGTTATTTCAATGGTGAGATTCGATATTTGTGGCGTATGTAAGTTAAACCTATCATTTAATCCTTAGCCTGCTTGGCTTCCAGATTCACAACTGACACGTTTGGTTGTGTTGAGATGTTTGGTCCAGAGGGATCCCAAGACCAAACTTTATTCAAAAGGTTAGGAACCAAAGTTAATCTATATAGGGCTGGGACCAGACATTTGTGGAAAGAAATTTTCCCACCAAAATGGTGTACATGGCCGACCATACTCTGGTCAACAACCCTAAATTTCGAACCAGGGTGTGAATCTGGAAAGGTGAGGGTTATTTCCGCAACAAAGCTGGAGTGTACGACTGTGGAGAACTAAGTCTGGAGCTTTACCCACCCGAGGCAAGGATTTAATTTGTAATTGGGGCTAAATGAAAAATAAATAAAATGAGGCACATAAAGCCCAACAATTGTATGTCAATACCAATGTCTGACAAAAGTATCTGCAGTATTGAATGGAGTTGAATTTGAGAAAAATTGTCAAATTATACTTTAAACAACCACACTGTCCATATGTAATGTGGCAGAGTAATATAAAGCAGTTTAGATAAGTCGACCAATGGCCTGGTGCATTGGTTCTGTGTTACCGGACACTTTGGGTATCAAACCTCAGATGCACACACTCCAAAGATACATATATACATAAAACCAGCTTCATGTGGTATCAGTTATAACTGAATACAGTGTTCCTTGCGTAAGCTAGCCCAGCAGGTACACAGTCCAGCCCATGCAAGACCCATTGCCAAAGGCCCCAGAGTATGACCCGATTAGCACTCAACTGGAACTTGCACATTTTTCTATCCACCCAGGCAAAACTGCTGCTTCTCCAATCAGGAAAGTGTGCCGCCCTGGCAGGACACGGATTAGACAAAAAAGAAGTCCGAATAATGAATACAGGAACAAAGTGCCCCTATGCACAAATGTTTGTTTTGCTTGACTCCAACCATGGAACCAGTCCTTATGGTATCCATGGCGGGACAAGACCAACAAACCTACCTTGTTCCCCAGTGAATTTATTGTCCCCTGTTCACTGCAAAGTCAACCAGTTTATGGCCACTCTAATATACATTTTCGGAAAACCTCTGATTTCCAATGGCTTTTCAATCTTATTTGACTGTTGGGAACTCCGTTTTGTGAATCCCAAGATGCCACTCTAATTCAAAGCTATGGCTTTTGTAGCGTGTACTGTCTGGATAGCAGAATTTAAGACAGGTGTGTAAATTTTTACTGAATTTGGAGCAACTGACAGGCAGACCAGCTGCATTAAGAAAGAGGTTGCCCTGTGAAAAGCCTCCCACCTGGAGATATCTTAGCAACTGGTGAACAGGACAGAGTGGGGATTTGGTAGCTTTGAAAACCACCCAGTGTGGCTGATTGCTTAAATTATGTTTAAAATTACGAAAACAACCCTTGACTTCTACCGGAATCATGTTTTTGGTCAGTATAATGACGTCACTAGTTTGCAAAGTAGAGTTTGTGCTGGCTTTACATGGACTAGTTAGCTCACATATGCCGGCATTTGTAAAAAAGGCAAATGATAACGTTACTTGACAGAGAACTTGGCTGCTTTTAGAATCTTGTCCAAAACTGGGGCTGTTACAGGCAGCCATAAATTGAAAAGAAGCTCTGAGGCAGTAAGCCTCAGCCATCTTTTCCTGTAGCAGGAAGCTCATGGTAGGATATGGCCTAACCTCGACTTTGTATAAATAAGTGACGGCCGACACGTATGTGTCTTTGCTGACCAGTATTTATCGAATAGCAGAGCTATGTTCAATGACAGAGATGCAGTGGAAAGGGGACAGGGGCGTCAAGATTCAAAGTTCTCTAAAAGGCTGAGCAATCCTCCTATACTCTTTTGTAATGACGTGCTGATGGGTAAGCCAGTGAGGAATCTAGAAACTTCCTGAGGGTACATGAAGTTTTGTGGCAGCAACTCCTGTAGTATGCTGGCAGAACTTTCCTGGCTCTGTGGAGAGAGTGATTTCAATTTAGAAATCATGCATATATCTCCTCCATTTCAGTGGCTCACTGAGTGCACCAATAGCGGTGTCTGAAACAACATTAGGTATTTTTGGGTTGTGTGCTCTGAGTGATTACCTGAGGACGTCTGCATTTCTGTCTGGGATGGCTGTTGAGAATTGTGTGAAACCATAGCCTCCAAGGCCAGTTTCACACCATGCTGGACTCCTTCGGTGACCATGTCCACTATGTTATCCGGCAGGGGAGCTTTGGGTGTGACCTGTTGTGCAGGTGCGGTGTCTGCAACATTCAATCTCGCTGGTGGGTGTATTGCATGATCTGAACGATGGCTGAGAGGTGTGGCTGCTGCTGACCTGGCAGCCCTTGCGCTTCTGCCTCTATTTGACATGACTCTTAAATAATCCAAGCAGGGAGCCATGTAATGCGATCTATGATATGTGATGTAAAACCATCACTCTCTGCCCAGCATATGCTGTATACACATTATAATTCAGGTACAGATGAAACAAGGTCTACTACATCCTGTCAGAAAATGCACCAAAACTTAAATAACCACATTGCTGAACCGGTTGTCCAGCATAGTTCCCATTCAAATAACATGCCATGACTCTCGAATGGAATAATGCCTAGTTGGCTTCATGTGGTTTAGGGTAGCCTGGCCTAATGGCAAAATTGCCAGGGGAGGCACCCGCCAAGTTGGGCAAAAATAAACAAGCATGCAAAAGACTGCATGTGTTTGCATGAGAATACAAACAAAAGCACTACTGAACATAGATTTGATTTACCCATGCATAAACACCACTATGACAGGTAATTAAGCGAGAACAAATAAAAATGCCAGAAAATTTCACGTGACGGATCACGTGGGTACTCTTTTACAAGGCATGTCAATTACCTGCAGATGAATATCTAACATCCTGCTGTACATGTGCCAGACTACTTCTCTGGCCATAAATGTTGCTATTTTTTAAAAGCTCTGTCTTATTTTTTCCTAATGACCAAAATGAGGAACACAATAAGCAGTGAACGAATCTTGTTGCAAAAGTTTATGCCTCATTGTCCCTTTCCTCCTTTTTCTAGGGCTTTGTTCATGATTATTGCCTCAGGTTTTATATATATTGTACAAGGATATAGTATGTGCATACCCGATATCCTCAATAGACATATGATTGAATTTGTGAGATTATGGTCACTGGCATGCAAGGACAGGTTGCTCTGGATCAGAAGTGATGATATTGTTTATAAAACATCAATGTTCAAGATTTTTTTACAGCTTTGATTAACAGTCTGAATAATAGTTCTTTTTACTGTTGCAGGTTATAAAGATGATGCTTCTGGTAGTTTTGTGTTTTTTCTTTTGTTGGACACCTGCAATAATTTTGAATTTGCTTAGAGACCTGTTTATTTTGCCATATGAAGTAATAGGCAGAGAGAGCAACTATGCTATGCCGTTCAACTTATATCTCCTGGGGCTGGCAAATAGCTCCTTTAACCCCTACATTTACCCTCTGTGTTCAAGGTAAGGAAAATTGGCGGTGTCAAAAACAAGAATTCAAGTATATGTAAACATCTATTACTTTCTACGGTTATCCTCTATGTATCTTTTGGTGGTGCTTGTATGTATGTATGTATGTATGTATGTATGTATGTATGTATGTATGTATGTATGTATGTATGTATGTGTGTTTATATGTATATATGTATGTATATATCCAATAAACATCTGCCATTTTTTTCATATCGGTGGAAACCTATCCGGATATGTGTGTGTGTATGCGTACACATATATTTATGTTTTTAATGTAATATTTCCCCAGCTGAGTTAAAACCGTTCCACTCAATCCCATGCTTTTTCATTTGTGCTACTAAAAGCCTGTCTCATTTAAAAATACAACTGACGACAAAAGGAACAGAACTTTAGTGACCATCAAAAAACTTTGGCAGGTCGTAAGCACACCACACTTTCAACTCATGGGAACTGATATTATAATGTGACAGCAGAGCTTTTTCTTTTTTTTTCTGTTTTGTTTTGTTTGTTTGTTTTGTTTTGAGGGGGCAAGATGCAGATATCAGGTAGCCACAATACATCAAATACTAAATGGTCATATGGGGGAAAAGAGGATTCGTTATTTGGTACCTTGCCGTAAGACTGAATATTATGACATTCATTCTTTGCTCGCAACTGAGATACAAGGAACTGTGAGGTTACTGTATACTAAGCAGAGAATGCAGGACGGAGATCAAAGTTCCAGACAAAGACTTTTAATACCAAGTGGCCAACAAACCAAAGGTGCCCTCAGGCTCCAAACAAATACAATGATACTGCACTGTAAGGTGCTGCCCTCAGGTGCTAACATAGAACATTAGAATTCTTTAAACATAAGACCAGCTGACGCATAATGGTAGAGGTGGATATTCTACAGGAACCATACTTCATATGATCTTTATTCACTAGGCCCCACCAGTTTTTCAAGCTGACATCCGTAGCACTAACATAAAGCTGTTTGATAGCTTCTTTAAATATATCAGAGCTCTTGGGACATCAAAAAACGGGATATGAAACAACTGAGACAATTTGTATACCGGTAGTGTTTATTTTCCTGGAGTGGGATGATTTGTGCATCCGATGTATCGTGCATGTTACAGAAAGAGGGCTAAAATAGAGCATGGAGGTTAAACAGGAAAACCAAATACCCCAAAAGCTAAAAGACAGTGCATCGAATGTAGCAGAGATTTAAGCAAAAGGGAGGGCCAGTAATAATGAAAAAATGACAAAGAAAATAATGGTGATGGGGGATAAGGGTCAATCATTTTATGGAAACAGGTTAATAGGCAGAGACAATATAAGGCACAGGAAATCACACATACAGGGAAAAGAACAGATAACAAGGAAGAAATACAGGAAGAGAGGGAATTGTTGTAGCCCTTACAAGGGCTCCCTTGGGGTCTCCCATGGGAAATGGCTGAGCCTTAGAGGCGGGAATAAGGTGTATGAGAGAAGTTTTTTTTTCGGGGGGGGGGGGGACTACAAGTGATAAGTGTTGGGGGATATATCCAGGACCAGGGCCCCACCACAGCTGTGAGAGAGTGTGTGGTGGACCCTTTGCCTGGGCTGTGGTCCTGGAAAAACATGACAGCACGAGCTGATGAGGATAACCATGGTTTCATCCACTCATCTATTTTTTTCTTTTCATTGCTTTACTTTTTCCTAGGCCACCTGTGTCACACAGGACTGCAGAGCATAAGCGGAGAGACACAGCAATACTATTACAGCTGTCCCAACTTGGCAACACAATGTACTGCCCCGAATAATGCAATCATACAAAGAAGAGCCATGTAGTTTTGGCAGAAAATGGACTTGGCAAGCCTGATCAGTGACAAAGTGTTGTCCTTCCTCGGATGTGGGCAGATGACCAGAGATTCTCATTGTGACAAGACATAATTGTGCTCCTTGCTTCACTTGTACTGTACTGCATTATTGTGCTTTGCCTGTGCTTAGCTACTTGTATTGAAGGTATATTTGCCATGTATTGATGCTTTAAATGCTATGCTTGCCATGCCATGTATTGCTATGTATTGCCACTGTGTGTAATTATGAATTTCATGTAGTGTTGTGCCCACGTGGTTGAAAACCACTTCAGCAACAGTCTTCTGAGCAGTTGCAAACAACAGACTTCCAAGAGAGGTACAATACAATCCAGTCTATCTGCACAGAATAGCCAATCCAGTCACTGCCTGTGTCTAAACATAAACCTCAATTTATGGTAGCCTACTTTTCAAATGACAGGCAAACTCTTCTGGGTACCCATAGACCAGAGTGGGATATATTTGGGTTGGTTACGAAGGGCAGCACAGATTTGGCTGTTTGCACAGACCTCTTTTTCTATGCATCCATAAGAGCACTTAACACCCGCATTGTGAAGCCCCTTTGAGCATCTCTCCTTGGCATATATTTTAGAAGACAAATTATAACCAGCTTGTTCTCACCTACATCTGAAATTTTAGGAAGTTCCGGGAGGCATTTTCAGCCATTTTATCATGTAAATGGCAGAATGTGACAGCCATCAATCTGATGCTTTGCGTGGGAACTCTGACTCTACATTGCCAACAAGGATGACAAAGTCAATACTTTCACAGGATGAAAGAAAATAAAGGTAAACGGGATGCAAGAACTACTGGAAACTTCACTGAGGCACGAAAATATGCAAGCAATTTGTTTTTTACCGCAAGATGCAAACAACAAAAAACGTTCATGTTTATGTGCACACAAAATGCAAAGGATCGCCATGGACGATGTAAAATGGACATACAATGGATTTACAAAGATAAATAAATATATGAGTTATTTTGATTGTGTAAAAGTAAAACACTAACGCGGATGCAAATTGTGAAATCTGTATTTTTATAATTATGTTAACTTCAACTGTAAAGATTACATTTTAAGTGCAAAACACAAAACGTGTGTACATATATATATTGGCAAAAGGAAAAGTAATCTTACATGGATAAAACGGTGGAAAATTTCAATGGCTGATGAATCTTACATTCTCTTCTCTTCGTGCACGGAATTGCCGATGGTTTGCTGAAAGTGGCGTCAGATGATGTATAGACATATATTTAAAATGTATATTTAATTGTATGTATTAAATTACTGTGTAACGAACAATTACTTTACTGTGAGTTGAAAGTGATTTTTGTACGGAAATATAAATATGTATGTATGTATGTATGTATGTATGTATGTATGTATGTATGTATGTATATATGTATGTATGTATGCATGTGAATGCAGATTATTTTAAACAGTTAAATAAATTCGGCCTGTGGAGGCGTCTGAGCTTCTTTGTATTTAACTTAGAAGTCATTGCTGGGTTGGAATCTGTTTCATAAATATTTCATTGATTATACTGAGCTGTGGGTTTTGTTCTTTGACTCATATAGTTATAATGGAGGTAGAGCATTGTTGGAATGTTTCAGATTCACAAATGTGACAAAAACGATGTGGACCTACTTTCTTCTTCTTTTGTTATCAGCTCATATGATTGACAAGTCAGGAACACCAAAAAGTGGCAGGCCTGCCATATCTCTTTTTATCTTTGCACAAGTGATGAATTTGGAGTTTTAAGTGGTTAGGCCTATAGGCTTTGGAACAACCCCCCCCCCCATCAAAGTTTGTAGTTAATGAAGAATGTTTCGAAGGTTAAAAGGGCCAGTCTCAAGTTCGGAGTGAAATGTGTTTTGTCACAGTGATACTGGAAGCTAAAAGGTGATGTTTTGGAAGTTTTTGAATCTCTCCCTTTTGCCTCATTTAACTTTGCTGTCAATGCTGGGTTGGAATTTATGAGGATGGGCAATGTATTTCTTAACTATTTGAACCTAAAGCCAAAGCATAAATGCACAACAGCTAAATACTGCATCCAGCTGAGGCAAATGGGTGTACTTTTGAAAAAGTATTCACATGCCTAGATTTGCAAAAATTGTCCTATTATAAAATTTTAAAATAAGGACCCATGTCTAACTTTGTCTTAATTTTAAGTGTTTGATGTTATTTTGAAATCTAGTGAAAGATAATATAAATTTCCTTGATTAAATACCTGCTACATGAAATATGGTTCTTCACATTATGCTGCTGAAACTTCTAGATCCAACATATATATATATATATATATATATTCCGTTTGCGTAGGAAACATAAACAAAAGCGCGGTGTGAACATTCCATGCTCAGCTGACTTAGAGATTCATCACACTTGTGGCTCTGTGAACTTGAGTTATGATCAAGGTCTTCCATGTACTGAGTAAGTCTGACCTTTATGGAAGAACATTAACACGTCCAATGTCCCAGTTCAAGTAGTTCTCAAGTTATAGTGAACGGTAAAATTCATGTATGTTGCACTGTGACCCCAGAAATGAGGTCAAGGTCACTCATGTACTGTCTTAGCGTGACCTTCATAGAGAAACATTAACATGTGCAACATCAATATCCTAACTCAAAACAGATCTCAAGTTATACCAGTGAACAGTACATTACATGTAAGTTGTCCTGTGACCTTGGGAATGAGGTCAAAGTCCAAAAATCACTGGATCATGATCACTTGCACAAAATACGTAGACAATTATGAAAGGTACATCCATACCAAGTTTGACATAGATCTGGCCAAAATTATTGAAGTTATAACCATTAGGCTACCTGTCTTATCGGCAAGCAAGTATAAAAAATTCTGCGATTATTAATAGTGCTAGAATGCCATGGTCAGAGGACCAGCGAGTAAATATTCACTTGACCATGGTTTAACAAAGTTCTGTAGAATGATCTGCACGTGAATTAGTTTTTTTTCCGAGGTATAAAAGAACTTGCACATTTGCCGACTGCAGGCGGCCCCTGCGCCTATAGCTGGCCATACAAAACCACGTTATATTGGCCACTGTCGGCTCGTCTTGCATAACAGACACTACTGTAGACGTTAATATGTTTATAATATATATATATGTATATATATATATATATATATATATATATATATATATGTATATATATATATATATATATATATATATATATATATATATATATATATATATATATATATATATATATATATATATAGAATTGTAAATACAGCAGAACTCCTATTGAGAACAATTCATTTAGGTACATGTATATGCACTACCCATCACAGTCTGTGTATAAGAGTGCGCGTGGTTAGGCACATGAAAATACAAATATGAAATGGGTTAAAGAATGATAGCAGAAACCTGATCTATATAATATATATTGTATTTATCTTAAGTAAGCCAACATCGATCAGAGATTAATTAACGTTGTGGATAATAAATGAGCTGGCCCATTGTTTATAGATTATGGAATCGTTCAGAAAAAAACATCCATATCCGGATATACATAGCCCCACATGTGACTGTTGTTATACTCTCCAACAGAACCACAAAAAAAACCAACAGTAGAATGCGTAATCATGGTTGCGCAATAGGAACTTCCGGTACAAGGTTCCCAGTCCGGGCCAATACACAGTATCCAAAGTAATTTCCCGCCACAAAGCACGGGTTTGACGCCTGGCGATCACATGGAACGTGCGGGTCGCATCACTGTCAGAGACAGGCTATATACTCATTTCTCGCAAAATTAGTATTTTTGAGAAATTTCAGCTCACAAATGCCAAACTGGTATTCTTCTAGTACTTTGCGGGCCATATATAAGAAAAATTTCCATATGCTTTTAACAAGTAGTCTGTATTTCCAAAATATAAATAACACCCCGCTTGTCCCCACAGGGACCGACCCGTATCTCGCCATATCTCACCAAGCGAGACTAGGCAATTAGGTATGCAGGTGAGGCGGGAACTTAATATGCATATCTCCTATTAGGGACGAACCATTAGAATCGAGGGGGGGGGTATGTATTTTAGTGAAACATACAATTGTTTTTTCAGTTGCCCATAACAGTTCATTATTTTTTTCCACCTCACCTCACACTACTTTTTTTAAATACTGAAACCCATGGATGTACGTATTTTAGCTACCATTGTGTAAGAAACATAATGTCGAGAGAAGCATTTTAGAAGCCTTAAATATGTCTGGTCCATTTGAAAACTATGTGAACACAGAGGTTTCAAAAAGAAATCATTTGAGGGTCCGGGGGGCTAAGCCCCCTGAAGCCCAGAAGTTCTGACAAAATAAGGCTCCATTTGGACGCCTATTTTGTCACTGAAAATCTAATGTTCGTACCCCTGAAACCCTGCAAAAAAGACCCATGTTTATGACTGTCTATTCTGGGGTAAACATGGGAGAAGAGAGAAAACAGAATATATTTACTTTTACTTATGTTGCACAGCAGATAGCATCTTCAGCCATAACTTATCCTACAATAATCACGTAAGATACATTATTTTGCGCTTTTCATATAAGCAAACTTTTAATATTCTCTTTGACTCACATCTGAAATATCAAAGTGCTATGAATATACGGTATTACACACCACATTAAAAGTGTGTTAATGACCGATGTGGTTTTGGCTTTTAATTCTGGATATCTGATTTAAACATATTTTATTCGACCGGATACAATTGGGCAGAAAGGCAAGGCCTATATTATCCCCTCTTGTGGAAGAAAGACGAATGGACAGGACAGGCGAAACAACACAATACCAAGTGCGATATTCTAGGTACACTTACCACCTACCGTAAACGGGACACACAGCATCGCATTCTGGCACGAGTTGAAGGAAGACACCACAAGTGTAACAAGACAGACAGTGGGGCTACATAGATATAACTAATCATATGCTAAATGTGAAAGATGTAAACATATTTTCTGAGCAAGGAAACAGTCGCATGATAAACAATGAACTAACTGAATTATGTTACGGCATCAGACTGAGAGCGTCTAGTTTTTAAGATATAGTCATGGCAGCCAGAAATGTGTTTATTAGTTTGGAAACTGCAGCCTGAAGCACCGTACAAGATTGTTTCCAGACTAAAAGGAGCATAATTTATGACAACGCTGTGGAGATCTTTCCTTTGGAGGATATGATAGGGACAGACAAAAAAATAATGCCATACATCTTCAATGTGTTGCCCGCATCTACACTCTGGAGAATCAATAACACCAATATCAAACAGGTGAGCATTCAGGTGACTGCAGCCCATGCGCAGTCTAGCGTAGATGACTGCCGGGAATCGTTTACTAACATAATAAAGTTGAGTTTGCTTAACTGATCTTGGTACATTCTGAGTAATTTTCTGTTTGAAATCAAATAAAGACTCTGAATTTCTACTGCAGAAGGAAGTTGGTTCCAAAGTTTGTTTGTGGCTGGGAAAAAAGATGTGTGAAAGAGTTCAGGTCTAGTTCTAAAAGGTGGTATCTCTGGCGTCTGTCTGGTATTGTATCTTCTATCGTGATTTGGATCGTAGGGAATAATATTAGTGAGGTGTTCTGGGACTAAATTGTTTTTTATTTTGTACATATTTATTAGTTTACTCCTTTCTCTGCATTTTGCCAATGATGTAAAACCAGTTTCTTCATATAACTTAACATTTGGTGTAGTCCGCATGGCACCAGATATGACACGGGCAGCAGCCAGCTGAATGATTCAAGCCTCAATGCATCCGCCTGAGTGCAGCATTCCAAGACAATGCAACCACATTCCATTAAAGGTCTAATGAAAGAGACGTACATCATTTCTAGAGTCTTTCTATCAAGGCTTTATCGCAAAGCTTTCAAAATGTTGAGCTGCTTAGTAGCTTTCGTGACCATCGTATTTATGTGATCATGCCACCTAAGATCAGATCGAAGTAAAAGTCCTAAATGTTTATGCTGCTCAACATTATCCAATCGATGGCCTTGGAACACTAAAGGAGGGGGGTGGGTGATTCACCTGGTTCCGTTTGCGAGAAATTAACATGGTTTCTGTTTTCAAAGCGTTGAAAGTTACAAACCAATCTTGACATCTAACGTCTATGGAAAGAAGCTCAACGTTCATCATGATTGCGGACAGAAATGGATTATCAACATTAAGATAGAAGGATGTATCATCTGCAAAGAGTTTAATTTTCGATCGAACAACGTCGATTATATCATTTATAAATATCAAAAACAAAAGTGGCCCTAATACAGAGCCCTGGGGGACAATAGCATTTATTGTGCTCCACTGAGATGCCTGTCCATATAATACAAAGCGCTGTTGGCGATCAAATAAATAATTTTAAAACCAATTGAGCAGAGAACCCGATATGCCACTGAGCGCTAATTTGTGCAATAGACCATCGTGCCAAACACGATCAAAAACAAAACAAAACCTCCTTTAGTTGGTCGATTGCAAGGCACAGTTCGTGATAGAGGGAAAATCTGGTATGTTAGAAATGATCTGGTCAAGACACGAAGTTGTTTCGGTGATTCGTGTTGGCTCATTTATATGTAGAGTAAGAAAGTGTGTAAGGCAGAACTGTTTGAATTTAGAACCAGAAGTGGTGGATATTTAATGACAATTTCCCTTGTGATTAAGACAACATACGTAATACTGGTTTTACATGTACTAGAATATCTATTGCACACTCTTACTCCAGTATTAAAGATTGATATGTTAATGTCAGGACTATGTTCTCACTAGCAGTGCATTGTAAATATTAATATTCTTCCTTTATATACTGTACATACATGCATATAGCATTGATCACTTGAATTTGAAAAAATTCTAGCTTTGTCAATAAAAATGAAAACATAAATAAAGAATAAATAAAAGCAGGCTTTTGCAAGTTTGGAAGTCCTTTTGATGATCGCCTGCCTACGAAATATGATTCAGTATACTTATGATAAATAAAACTAAAAACACAAGATTCTACATGCCACTTAAAAAAATCCTAATTAAAAAGTACATCCAAATACACTCTATAAAGTGTTTGTGACACTATCAACCCTAATAAGAGCACTGGAACCAGATATATATCTTTTTGAACCTGCACTGTAAAACGGACTTCAGATTCAAGTTCCTCATGAAGGGACCTTTCATTCAAGTACCTGCAAGCCTAGGTTTAATTCAGACGTTTCACCAGAAAATTTGACCAAGATCAACAGGTTTCCTCTGGACACTTCTTGAGCCACATCACAAGAAGTGCCCATAGGAAACATGTTGTCTCAGTCTCAAATGAAGCACTTTAAGGTTTAAATGAAAATCGTACTTGCATACAATTTATGAAATAAATAAGACCATAGTGCCACATCATGACATGAAATGTGAGTATTCTGCATGTATTTGAGGGCCAACTATGAAACATGGCGGGTGTATGAATTTGATGCTAATTATCATTTTCATATAAAATTTATACAAAATTAGTTATCGACAGTGCCCTACTTTGTTTATCTGAAAATGAGAGAGAGAGAGAGAGAGAGAATTGCTACTGTGCTTGTATTTAATAAAAGAAAAATATGATAACGGAATTCCACTTTATGTACTGTTATCTCTTTCAGCGTTAAACGTTAGGCATAACAATCATTGATCTCATTCCGATCAATACTATGGTTCTATTGTCAAATTCTTTATGTCATTTAAGTCCAATTGATTCAAACAGGTCCACCGATATTCTTAGTTTTATGGAGTTTTAAGTATCCAAATATCTCTTGGGCGAACAGCTTTCCTAGGAGCACTCTGCTTGAATTACACAGCTTATTTTAAGACAGTGTCTGGCTTTGTTTATCTGAAAATATGAGAGAAAGAGAGAGAGAGAGAGAGAGAGAGAGAGAGAGAGAGAGAGAGAGAGAGAGAGAGAGAGAGTAATGTTGAAGAAAAAAAAGACTGGAAATGTTCTGAAATTGTCAAAATGAGTGTACTTATCTGACCAAAAATGATAGTTTACCATCAGATGGAGGAGGGTTTGCAAGCGGCAAACACATGAGTGGAGGCACTCTTATGAGCAGAAAACTTGCAACTAGTTGTTGCCATTGGGATACATGGAGTCCTGGTATGTCAATACAATATTGAAACTATGGCTGGTGATCTGAGGAGATTTGAGGTTGACAGTTTAGATGGGGCACCGTATAAGAAATAACCAAAATTGTGTGCATCTGAATGCAGCATCTGAGGGCACAACAGGCCTATGAAGTCCAGGTGTCAATGCTAACCAAGTCGGTAGCCAACTTAGAGGAGGCACTTCGGCAGATGGAGAGTGAACGCCACACTACAATGGAGGACATGGCTGCTGTTCGTGACCTCTGTGCAAAGCTGGAAGCCACGAGAGACTCCCTACAGAGACAACTGATATCAAAGTCACTGGACCATGAAAAGGTGCTGTGAAATTCTTGATTTCCTGTGTTGTGTTTTTGCACATTTTGGCAATTGCTCAAAGTTGTGAAAAGAAAGACCTGTTGGAAAATATGTCAGCATAGCCCAGATTGGAATGTTTGCAAAAATTACATGAAGTGAAAGGCACAAAATGCAGTATAAACCACAAAATGACAGTTGATACAATACTTTGGTAGTATGTTTTTGTGTGTATAATTTGATGGTGTTATTATAGAGTGGTCCCTGTCATGAGAGACGACATCCAATGAGAGACCACTTGTCCCGAAAGCCCACCTGGTCAGGAGGCGTTGCTTAGTACTGGTTATCTTATTTAAACCTCCTGTCGAAGGCCACCTGTTTTGAGAGACCACAATTTTGGTCATGGCAAGGAGTGGTCTTTCCAGACGAGTTTCACCATAGTGTTCATAATTCAATTTCAGAAATGCAGTACAAAAATTTGCTGCATGGATGCTGAGAGACAAGGTATTTTTGTGCTCTTTTGTCAAGACATGTCAAACTGTAACCAGGATAGTGCCTGTCAAAAGCAAATCTGACGCAGTTTGGTCGAAATGGATGGTTTGGATTTGTTTTGTTCCCAGTCTTTGCTGGTCTCCTTCCTGATATCCCATTTTCCTCCCAAGTTCACGTTAATAAGACAATGGTGGTTAATGTCTAAGCTGTTCAATACACCAGATACCGTGCGCCGTGGCTGGACACAACTTCAGAGTTTTTTTTACTTTGTGTGTGTTGCTTTTAGTGTGGGACTACAGTTACAGATTATTGTGTTGCCTTAGGTCTGAACCACAGATTGGTACAAAAGTATAAACCATTTTTGAACTGAGTGTCAAACACTTTGAAGTGCAGTACTTATCCCCACCCCTCCTCCCAAGCTGGCCAATGGCAGGTCTTGCTTAAATGTTGCCTGCTCCACTGTGTTTGATGAATTTCAACTGTGATGAAAAGCAGTTGCAGAGCTTGCCTGGGTAATCAGTCTTCTGTCTGTTCATAAACCTTTGCACGTGAGCGTGAAACGGTCTACAGTTTTCAAAATAGCCCCATATAGCTTTCAGGACTTGTCAAGTGGATGAAATCTAGGTCAAGTTTGATATTGGTGGTGCCACCTATAGTATTATGACCAAAATCTGAAAATATTGCGAATGTTGTTGTTCAAAGAGCTTTTCATGAATCATCATGAAATTTCATTGGGAGGTCAGTCAGGCAAAAAAGCAAAACCACTTTGAAATTTGGTGTTGCCACCTACAGTATGACGAATGATACTGAACAAAAGCTGTTGAAACCACGTTAAATTCAATATGTTTGACAGAGAATAAGGCTGATGATACCCAACGTGCCACAAATTTGTACTTTCAAATCACTTCATTTGTCAGTATTTTTATTATGCCCCTTTGAATTGTAATTGCATTGTAACTCAGAATTTAAGTTATAACTTCAATATTGCACATGGCAATAGTCCTCAATTAGGGCTTCGTCAGCTTAGAAGCTGGATGATCTTGACCAAATTCCCATGGACACCAGGTCCTTTGGCAGAGCGACTGCGGTTTCCGCCGATAACTCAAGCAGTTTTTTTAGATAGAACTTTGATAGTGACCAGATATGTACTCCTATGTAAGGGCTAGGTGAAGTATGAAGTTAGTTGACCTTGACCCTGTTTCTAAGGTCACAGAGTTACTACAGGGAGTTTTGGTTTCCGCATGATAACTAGAAAAGTGATTATGATAGGACCTGTGTATGGCATATGATTATAGACCTTATCTAGGGTTAGGTTATGTTCAAAGATGGATGACCTTGACCAAAATTCAATAGTCAGAAGGGCACTATGGAACTTGGTTTTAGTTTGTGCATGATAACTAAAGATGTTTTTCACCTACGGCTTTCATATTTCACAGGACTATAGTTTTCTATAAGATATAGATCAAGATTTGAAATGGATGACCTTGAGTTAATCTATGTTTCGCAAACATGGCTTGTTTTCATCTATTTTGCTGATAGAAGAAAACCATCAAAATAAAAACAGAAATTTAAATATATGAAATAAGTGTATTTTCAGTATCATATATAGAAGTTCAATGTTGTATAATATGGGTGACCTTGACCTACTTTCTCAAGGACTCGGAGGGAATACATATCAGGAAAGGATTTTGTTATAGTCATTATGTCTCAACTTGTGTACATATATCAGTATACCATTATTACATAAACATTATTCAGGCAAGAGTCTTGTGATCTATGGAGCTATGGTGGTGCCACTGGTGGTATGAAGTGGAACTAGCATTACAGGTCTCAAAAGTTCATCAAATTCGGCATATTGATTATGAATTGAGATGCAGCTTCTATATATACACCAAATCTGCCTTGGGCCAATGATCGTATTTTGTATAGTTTGAGTGACTTTGATCTAATTTTCAAGGTCGTTCAGGGTGTAGTAAAGGACAGCAAATTCTACATCTTGAAAAATAAGGCCAGCAATACCAAATGTACCACAGATGAGTATGATATAAAACAGTTCCATATTGCATACTGTGATGACCTTCACCTACTTTGGGAAATACATATCAGGAATTGATTTTTTTTGTCATAGTCATTATGTCTGAACTTGTGCTCATTTATAAATAAACCAGTACAGGAATATCATACAGTCAAAAATGATGTGAGGAATCATGGTGCTGCCACTGGTGGTATAAAGTGGAACTAGCATTATTAGGTGTAAAAAGTACATTAAATTCATTATTTTGATTATAAATTGAGCAGCAACTTTACATGTACATCAAACATGCATTAAACAAATGATCAAATTAAAAAAAAAATCGACCTTGAGTGAGCTACAAAGGTCAAACTGGTATGTTGGCCTATATCTCAGTAATTGTGGATGCTAGGCCTATGTTTCAGGAAGAGCGTTTGGCATTTCTTTTGGGGCTGTTAATTTAGACCTTTAGTGACCTGGAAAGGTAAAACAGACAAATTGGCTTATGTCTTGGTTATAGTTAATTCCATCACATTTCATTTAAAAATAATTTGTTAACTATATAAGTAAAGACTGATATTACAAGCACTGATAATGGTCTGAAACAAAGGTGACCTTGCTATTAAATTGTGAAGTTTAGCGGACCACTTCAGTCTAAGCATGCAAAGGTCAGCAGAGCACAGGACTGTCACAATCCTCTTGTTACTCAAAGCATTGCTTTTGGCACAAAGTTAGCTCGTTAATGAAACTTGAGCAGGCTAAGTTTGATAAACTGCTCTCTTTTGACTGGTTTCAGTAAGAAATTAATGTTCTTTCCTTGTGTGTATTTTTCGCTGTAGCTGGCCGCAGACTTACAACAAATGAAACAAGAAACAGAGATACTTCGCAGTCAGGTGAGTGGAGAACGACAAAACCTGCGCGGTTTGGAGGAGATACTGCAGAGCAACAGGGAGAAGGAGTTCCACAGTCAGCTGGTGGCCCAGGAGAAGACAGCGGAAATACAGCTGCTGAAAGACAGGCTGTCACTGAACGATAGTAAAATGTGAGTAGCAAACAGGATATCAACCCTTATCTTACCAAGACACCCCGTTCCACAATTAATGACAAGTGTCTGGCATTCTTGCCATGTCAAGTGGTCTAGAATTAATGGAAAACTTAATACTCCCTCTTTTTGACTTCTCCAAAACTATTGCCTGAATCAGCTTGAAACGTGGTGGGGTGGGTCTCTACTGTTTTTTTAGTTTGCTGAAGTGATCATGCACCAATGATTTTGTGATTTTCTTATGAATTTTGGGTTTGTCTTTCTGTTCCCAATTCAATTTTTTTTAACTTGAGTGGTTTGTCATGCGTAAAAACTAGGAAACTGGGTCAAGTATCTGTGTGACAGTGATATGGTTATTAAAGGGGGTATACATCTGGGAACCTCTGATTCCACTTTAAAGTGATTTTGGACGTAACTGTTCCTCAGGTGGTCCTCTACCAAGTTTGCATAAGGGATGGTGATGCAATAATTTTGCTTTTCTTTAACTAATTTTTTCCTTATTTTTGTTGAAAATTTCCTCTTCTTAAGAACTAAATGGCCAATTGCTTTGAAAATGTGCATGTACACACATACATATATGCATGGGCTCTTGGGGTCATGTAGTGTACATTTCGGTCACCAGGTGCTGCTGCAATGTGTGCCTATTGTTTAAAATGAACATTTGTGTGGTAAGGCTCTTTGTGACTAGTTCTCCAGAATGGCGAAATAGAGAAGCGCGACATTTTGTCGGAATATAATCGGACTAAAGATGATGAAAGTGAGGAGAATTCAGGGTATGTTAATTCTTGTCAAAGCTATGGGATATCAAATTTTGGGACCATGAGTGCCGCTCCTGTACATGTATGTACCAATGCAGTGCATATATGGCAATATTGTCTGATAGGCTTTTCATTTCACAAATAGATGATCTCCAGGTGGCGCTCTATCAGCTTTGTGAGGGAGATGATGATGCAAGTTTTTTTTTTTTCTTTTTTGAAATACTACAGTGTCATCTCAGGAACTACTTGGCCAATTGCTTTGATATTGCAGGCAGGGTCACTTACAGGTCACTTAGTTCATATTGTAGCCACCAGGTAATTCTGAAAATTAAAAAAAAAATCCCGTAATTTAGGGTTTTAAGACTATTTTAAATTGCTTTTCCAGAATGGCTGAATTGAAGTAAATGAAATTTGACAAAATTATAGGATATCAAACTTTTGGACCATGTGTCAGTAAGTTCTGCTACTGTACACACACACACATTTACATTCAGACATATTACCATGCACACATTATAATATTATCAAAACTGTTTTATGGGATACTTTGCTCTACATAGATATTGCCATGGTGGACCTTCATCAAAATTGTGAAGGGTGACCAATAATTATGCATTCTCTGACCGGGGATGCATATAGTGCGGTTTGGAGAATTTCAATTTTTTGCTGACCCATCAAATGTGACATACTGGGTATATCTTGGTAATGGTGGATCCTAAGTGATTGTTACTATTAAACATAAATAGGAAAGTATCTGTGGGGTTTCTTTTGGTATTGTAATTTTTGACCGTGAAGGACCATCAAAGGTTAAACTTGCATAGTGCTTCTAAAAGAGAAATTAGATTATCCCTTTTTTTTTTCCGTTTGTTCAGAACTTTACAGAAGACGTGGCACTGTTGCTCCTTAGTGTATAGTAGGAAGACTTCAGTGTATGGTGGTCCCTGTCTTGACAGACCGCCCATAGGGCAGGTGAAAATGTGGTCTCTCAAAACAGGTGGTCTTTCATTAGAGGTATAATAACATGGAAAAGGTTGGACAGTGCATTGAGATAGCAGTCTTAAAAAGATATGTGGTCTCTCATTGGAGGGGTCTCTCAAGACAGGTACCACTGTATCACTAGACCAGGATGGAACTTAATATGGGTTGAGTGTCAAGGTTAGCAGAGACCCAGCTGTTCACAGCTCAGTTGTTTTTTTTTTTTTTTTGGTGTGCTGTTGTCTAAAAATATGAATGACATAATACATAATACATACTTATATATGAGCTATATTTTCTATAGGTATGAAGCAAATTTTTCTACATATGCCAAATAATTGTAAATTTCCTTGTTAACAGATTTATTATTAAATAAAAATTAAAATGTGAATATCGTTCAGTTGTCCTGAAATTGGCTGCTTTTCATATTAGGGCCAATCTGACTGCTATGCAACACAGTGATCTGGCCACAGCTTGCAACCTTTAACAGTTGCTAGTGTAGAAATGTTGCAGTGAAGCAGGCCGAGTATCTCAGGTTGCAAGCATATGTTAAATGGACCTTTAACTTAAGAATAAAAGTGAAGATAACAGGAACATGTAACAAGTTCCATTTGTGTTGGACATAGGGAGAGTCAAAGTCGAGAGCTGACAACTCTACGTGCACGGACCATAGAACTGGAGGCAGAAGTGGACCGTCTGAGAACGACACTCACCAATACCAGGTTTGAAAGGTTAGTTCATACAGTAATCATGTATTCTATTGTCATTGGTCCATCGTGGGGGATATTATGTTTCTGGTTTGTCTGTCTGTCCGTCTATGGCCCCTTCAGTGCACCAAGAAATAAGGATTGCCTTTGTGTGTGTTATGGTATAGTGACCTGTGTGATTGAAGCTGGCATCAGGCGAGGCCAGCTTCAATCAGGCACATCATTATGCCATAACACACACAAAGGCAACCCTCATTGCTTATATTTACATTTTCCCCTTAACTTTTCCGCTTGATTACACAAAATTAAGAAATTTAATACATAGAATTAAGAGAAACGACCTGAAAGGGATTTGCCCAGCACGTTTAAGTGTTAAGTTCTGTAAACCCAGGTGGGCGTGGCTTATTGGAATGTGGGCAGGCCACATGTGTTATAGTCCAATAACACACAAGGCTCATGTGTTATGGTCTCATAAAACACCAGGCTCTCTCCTAAACTTGCAATGTTAGAAGTTGGATTGAATGTTAATACTTGTTTATGGACACCGGATCTCTAGACTTATTGGTCACCAGAAAGCCAAATTTACCTCATTTGCACCTTGACCTCAGTCCTTGACTTCATTACATTTGGTGACCTTGATCTTATTTTGAAGGTCACTAGAGCCATGTACATATATGTTTGTGCAAAGGTAGACCCATCAGGTCATGCTTCGTATTTAGGTGTCTCTAGTTGAAGAAAACTCTTGTTTTGCAAATTGTCAAAGCATTGCAAATACATGCAATTGATAAATTAGATATATTTGCCTCTTGTAAGAAAAAAAACCTGTTGTGTAAATTGGCAATGTTCTGCAGATTGCATTGAATGCATACACATGCATTGATTTTCAAATGGTGACTTTTATCTTTTGATCAAGGGACAGATGTGTAAGGTTGACAGTAGGTAGGAAAGAGGTGCTCATGGTCCAGACAGAACCCAGTCTGAAGGCCTTATTCGATAACTATTCTCCTGACAGTTTTGGTCACCATGAGGTATGGAAGTGATGAAAAGATGGTCTTTTCTGGCTCTACTCATCTTGTTCACTCAATTGACAGAAAATCCTTGCGAGTTTTGTTTGTTTCTGAAGATAATTTACAGTTAAATTTTGGATGCAGTCTTCAGGGTCAAAGAAGTGACCTAATTGGTCAAGTAGATGCTCTGCATTTGCCTGGAAAAGTGTCTTCACAGGAGAAGGCAGGATGTCCATCTTAAGCAAATTATGTATGGAGTTTATGTGTGAATTCTAAATTAAATGATTCAGTCAGGCAGTTAGAAATGTGATGTATAGTGAAACATCATTGACATGAAACATCTGTTCCCAGCTAAATGTGCCAGATGTGAGAACATGTTGGATAAATGAGTCAAATTGCCAAGGAATTAAATTGTTGTGTCCTTCAAAACAGTCACCATGTGAGTCTGCTGTATATCTGAGTATTTTTATGTTGTTGAGGTTGTACTGTATTTCATGTCCCAGCATGCACCTTCCTGTCTACAGCTGTGCCATTTGTCTGCTTGGCAGACTGGGTCCCTTTTTGTTTCCTGTCCAGGAAGTGGAGGGGAGATGGTATCAACAATCGTCTGTCCGTCCTGGCATTGTTTCTGGGCCATTTCTCCCAAAACTTATAAACTTAGCAACCTGACATTTTTGTGCTGCTAGATATGCCTTTTTGATGCTTTTGTGTGGCTAATCATCATTCTTCCTCATTATTTAATTAATGATATTTGTTAAAGTCTCAGAATGGTTTCTGGACCTTTCTCCAAAACGGTTACTTTTAGGAATCTGAAATTTTTATGGCTTGTGTTGTCAAGGCACCCTATATGTATTTTCATGCTTCTGGTCGATCATCCAAATATGCTCTCTTGAGATACAGGCTTCTTAGTAAAAATAAAGCAGTATAAAAGCAAAAACATAGTAGTACAGAGCCTGTCAAATATGACCTTTTAAGCCTGGCATAGCTCCTTGGGGTGCTCTCTCAAGACAGAAACCATATAGTTACCTGGGCAGGAGATACTGTCAGTATCAGCATCAACATGTGGTGAGCAAATGTGTCACATGCAACTGAGCCCTTAGCCAAATGACGTTTTTGTGGCAATTGTACTTTAAAGAGAGAGGGCCGTACAGGAGTTGAGACGACATGGGTTTGAGCCCCCTGGAGAGGGCCATGTGGGTCATTCGAGTGGTGCCAATGCTGCCTTCAGTCCAAACAGGTGAGGATTTTCACTGTACACCAGTATCACCTGGTACAGTGGAAAATACTTTTTAACTCCCTCGGCCATATTGGCTGATGGGGTACTGTCAACGTCATGTCTGTCCATCATACACAAACCTATACTTGTCTAGTCCTCCCTGGTCATTGTCATATATACAGTGGAAGAAGCAGCCTTTGTGCTAAACACCTCCAGTGTACATTTATCATTAATTTGGTATAGTATAGATTTATCCATGCAAACATTCAGTTTCTATGAGACGTCTCCCTTACCGCTGCAGATGCAACAACTTTTGACCGACTGAGCTACTGTTATGAAACTTGTTATGTAGCATGGCCGAGTTTGACATTCAGCAAGCTGACCTATCTGCAAGGTCAATGAACCAATTTTGGGTCAAAGGTCAAGGGGTCGTAAGGTCGCTCTGACTGTCCTGTTTTTGTACTTCTTTCTGGTGGAGAAGGACGGTGTGTAATTTGACAGCCAGGAGGTTCAATCAAATTCTTATTGTTATTCAGGTGAAAACAATCTAAGGAATCGCAAAAAAAAACCCCAACAACCCCAGACTCAAATTATTAAAACAGGGCCAAATGTATGAATCAACAGTTGTGCAAAATTGTAAATGATAGTTTACATGTCTATCATGTGCTGTTACAGCACCTAAACATGTATATATCAAAACTCATAAAGTTTGATAGCCAATGCACTTCTGAAAAATTAATTTGCTTCTTTGTAACTTGCATTTGTGCCTTTCAGATCTCGATCCCGCTCACCGACCTCCAGGGCTTTCTACAGTCGCTCTTTTATTGACGACGACCCTCTCACATCAATGCACACTGTACGTACACTGTGTTATCTTCGCAAATCCTTACTGGTGTTATGTTATGATGATCAGATATGTCACCTCAGTCGTTACATTAACAATACTGATTTTCACAAAGTTTTTGATAATCAAAAAGAATAATTGATGCACATATGCTTTACCATTGAAGAATAGTGTTGCCCACTATAGACATAAGTGCAATGTGATAAGTTCATCTGAGATATTATAATGCAATTTGAACTGATATACTCGATTTGCATGTTGAATGGCACTTCAAATAAATTCTGTATTGTAGACACAAACGCAGTGCATCAAATTGAGGGTTGACCAAATCAGCCAAATATTTGGGTGGTTGACCAAATAGTTTTAAATGGTAACCTGTGCTGTTGACCTCCTTTTGGTTGGGTTGGGTTGGTTTTTGATATATCATTTATTTATTGTGGCCAGCCATCTGGACAGCCAAAAAAAAAGAAAGACAAACAAACATGGGAGATGGGGCATGGATGATCTGAACTCTAAGCTCCTTGATCTTAACATGGCATAAAAAAAGTCATGATTAATTTTGATATGCAATTTTGGGCCTTGAAGGTGTGATGTGGGTAAATATGGTCAGGATGATATTCGTTGAACTGTTTTTCCACAAAAACTTTTCAAATACAGGTCTAAATTTTTCTGTCCCATAATGCACTCAGTTTGCATGCTCGATTTCCAAATTTTCGACACTGATGACCCCCCCCCCGCCCCTATTTTAGGCACTGCACACATTGAGATGCATGACTTCTAAAAATAAAAGTGGCCATGAATGAGAATCAAGGCCGCTATGTATGAATCCTGTTGTATATACAAATGCTGAACTTCATTATTTTGCCTGCTCAACAGACCCAGCTTTATGTTCATTGCACTTATATGGAGTACAGACGAGAGATGAGCGTGAATGATTGATGTTATGGATTCATACATAGCCAGGCTAAACTGCTGCACAGTTTGATTGCATGTAACCCACCAGTGATTGAATTGAGCCATTTGCACATAGAGAGACCAGAATGACTGCATGCATATGTTTCTACCCACAGGTATGAGAATGGGGGCAAACCAGATCCTGTAGTCAGTAACAGGTATATTTTCCTATACGTATTACATGTTTTATGCTTGTACAATCAGCCTTTTCTCAGCAAAAAATCAAATTGGTTTGTCTGTCCATTGTCTGTAGTCTGTTGTTTGTCCAAAATTATATTTACAACTTTTTCGCCAAAACCATTTGGCTGATCTGCCTGAAAGGTGGTGTGGATTTTCCTTGGATGGGTCTGTATCAACTTTGTTCAAGTGGGCCAGTGATTTTTATGCCCCCCTCCTGTCGGAGGAGGGCATATAGTAATCACTGTTTTTTTTGTGTCTGTCCTCTTTTTGTATCTGAGCTATAATTTGCTCGTCCTTCAACTTACATAAATGAAACTTTACACACAGGTGCATCTGGACAAAGGGATGTGTCATGTACCAAAAGTAGGTCACTAGATCAAGTATCTGGGTCAGTGATATATTCTTGTAAAATTGAGTCTGGGTATAATTCCTTTACTATGTAACTTAGATTAATGAAACTTCAGATAAAGCTCTATCTTAACACAAGTAAGTATCATGAACCAAAAGTAGGTCACTAGGTTAAGTATCTGGGTCACCGTGACATATCCTGGTGAAAATCGAGTCTGGGCTATAATTCCTTTACTGTTTAACTTAGTTTCATGAAACTTGACACACACATATCTCAACCTTAAGGTGTATCATGGTATAAATGTAGGTCACTAGGTCAAGTGTCTGTGTCACGGTGATACAGTCACTTAAAACTACACTACACTTCATGGCCAGGCTATGATTCTTTTGTCTTTCAAGTTAAAGTAATGAAACTTTGTACACACGTGCATCTAGACATTAGGATGTGTCATGAACCAAAAGTAGGTCACTAGGTCAAGTATGTGGGTCAAAGTGACTTATCCTTGTAAAATTGTGTCTGTGCCATTTCTCCTTTACTATTAAACTTAGTTTTGTGAAACTTGACACACACACATATTTTGACCTAAAGGTGGGTCATAAAACAAAAGCAGGTCATTACATCACCTATCTGGGTCAGGGTGATAAATGCATGTAAAACTACATTAAACTTCTTGCCCGAGCTGAATTATGTTGTCCTTTGACTTAGAATCATGAAGCTTTACACCTGTGTATCTGGACACAAGAATGGGTTATGCATAAAAGTAGGTCACTAGGTCAAGTACCAGGGTCACGGTGATTGCTTGTTTTTAAGAGTCTGCCCCATGAGGGGACCCTTTATGTTTTAGGGTTGTCTGGCCGTCTGCCCAGATGTCAGTCCCGATTTCCGGCCATCCAGATGTGGACATGAAAATCTAGGTCAATTTCGATGTTGTTGGTGGCACCTACAATATTATGTTTTATCCTGTACTTAAGGCCGTATTACTTTAAAAATGGACTGAATACAGACTACGTAGTCTGACTGACCATACTACGTGGCTATGCACCAGACTACGTTGTGTTGCACTACTTTCTTTCCATTCTTGTGTTCATTCCCTTATATGGCATGGATCTGACCATACTACGTGGCTATGCACCAGACTACGTTGGCTGTTCACTTTGTTCATGAACTTAATGTATTCATACACCAGAAGCAAAATAAAATGAGGTCGCGTATGTCTACATTGGGAAGCTTGTGTCTGTTATGTTTTATTTAATTATTAATAGTAGTTTTTTTTTAATTTACAATGAAAAATGAAAATTGATAGTACTTAAGTACGGGATAAAAAGAAAACTAGGCTCGTCTGGAGTCTGCTACACCAGACTACCTTCGTGACATCCGCATCACACGCGCCCTTCGGGCTTGTGTGATGCGGATGTCTACTCAGGTAGTCTGGTGTAGCAGACTCCGGACTCACCTAGTTTTCTCATTTTATCCTGTACTGAGGGCCGTATTACTTTAAAAATGGACTTAATACAGACTACGTAGTCTGACTGACCATACTACATGGCTATGCACCAGACTATGTTGTGTTGCACTACTTTCTTTCCATTCTTGTGTTCATTCCCTTATATGGCACGGATCTGCAGTGTCAAAGGTCATTGACTGACCATACTACGTGGCTATGCACCAGACTACGTTGTGTTGCACTACTTTCTTTCCATTCTTTATTCATTATGGTCGCGTATGTCTACATTGGGAAGCTTGTGTCTGTTATCTTTTATTTAATTATTAATAGTAGTTTTGTTTAATTTACAATGAAAAGTGAAAATTGATAGTACCTAAGTACGGGATAAAAAGAAAACTAGGCTCGTCCGGAGTCTGCTACACCAGACTACCTTCGTGACATCCGCATCACACGCACCCTTCGGGCTTGTGTGATGTGGATGTCTACTCAGGTAGTCTGGTGTAGCAGACTCCGGACTCACCTAGTTTTCTCATTTTATATAAGGGTCAAAAGTGAAAATCGTATGAACACTCTAGCATCTTTAATTTTTGGCGGATCTTCACCGAATTTAGTGGAATTGTGGGGAAGGTCAAAGTCTTAGTATATGATGTTAGTGGCGCCACCCATAATTTGATGAAAATTATGAGACAAAATGTGTTGATAGATATAAAATTTGATATATGGAAAAGTAATTGGATTAGACTTGCCAAATTTATAGGATATATTGACCATGTCCAATGCTAGAATATTATGTAATATCAGTTAAGGTGACCATTTTTGTGAGGTCACCATGCCTGTAAAGTTGAAAGAGGAATTTGTAATGGTAAGGGTGTAGCTTGGACATCAATGGCAAAGAGAATTGAGCCTCCAGATCAAAATTAGGCCGGATTACATTGTACAGAATATTTTACTTGGTGACCTACTTTTTTGGTCACCTTGACCCAGTAATTATGGAGTTGGTGCTTCTTCAAATTCATTTTCTACAATATCTCAAAAAGGTATTACCCGATTTGAACAAACTGACCATGTGTGGAAAGCTGGATGTGGGTTGCATATTTTGAACAGTAACAATTTTTTAATCCGAGTTGAAGGTCATGGTCAAATTGCCAGTTTGAATATAGGGACCATTTTGTGAATGCTCTGCACCCCACAATTTTTTAGTTGGGCCCATATAACGTTTAGCAGTTATAAAGTGTATAAAAATCTTTGTCGATGTGAATGTTTGTGGCGCCACCTACAGTATTATGTTATATACAGGTCAAAATGCACAAATAAGCTATGATTACATGTGGAGCAAAGTGCCATCTGGTGGACACTAAAATCACATAAGCTTTATATGTTCAGAAGCCACTTGAGGACTCACAACTTTGAAATGAAGATGTAGGTGCAATATAAACATGGTAACAGCAAAGCATTAGGCCTCTTGTTTTTTCTTCAACCTCATACTTCAAATCATAGTGAGAAGGCTAATCATGGATATTATTTTACACAGAATTTAGTTTGCTGGCTTGCAGATATTGGAACAATTTCGGAAAGCTGTTAACTTTAAAACGATCAACTCCTTTGATGAACATTTGACTTATATCTTTTCACCTATGTGTAAAGAATGTTTCCAAATCTGTTTTGAAGGATTTTTTTTATGTTCAGCTACACTAATAAAGTTTTTGTGTCATTCTAGTATGCTTGTGATTGTCAAAAGATGTATATATAGTTTTAGGAAAGTATTTTTTCAGCTCTGAATGGAGCCTTTTTGTATGTGGAACATTGTACCAGAACATGCAGTTTTCATCACCAAGCCAAAACTGCTTTAAAATTATCATGATGAGCATTTATGTGGGATATTAATTCATAATTTTGAAGTTTGCTAGCCACATCACTGTAATTTACAATTGTATACTTATGCTCAGGATGTGTGCCTACACACACATACATATATACATACATACATATACATACATGTATGTGTATATATATATATATATATATATATATATATATATATATATATATATATATATATATATATATATATATATATATATATATATATAAAAGGAACAAAGGGATTTTATTTATTGTGTCTGTCTTTGTGCCCTTTCAGAAACCCAAGGACTGCGAATCGTTGCTTCAGTGGATTGCAGACACAGACTGTGCCTTGAACAAGATTTCTGATGCTTCACGCGAATGTGCCAAAATGAACAAAATGTAGTCAACAAATATGGCCAGACTGCAATATGAGCAAAACTCAGTCAAACTTGTGGATCAAGGACTTGGGGGGTAGGGGTGGGAGTGGGGGTGGGGGGTTGTAGAGTGTCCACTTTTCCATTTCAAATTGGATTTTTTTTGTTTACAGTCATGTGGATTTGATTGTTTTATATGTAGGGAAGTGTGAAAACGGTAGTTACTTGAGGACAGTATTACTGTAATGTATAGCGACTCACACCTACTCCAAAGACCATCTGTCATGAGACGCCACATGGTACTTAAGGACATCATAAAAAGGGGCATTTTAGGGTTTACCCTTCTCCAGATAATGCTACCTTTTGTATATTTATATTCATAAGTGCTAGGTTTTATAAACATTGCATATTTTTTTGCTGCATGCAGAAACCCATATAAAACTTACATATGTTTCAACAGATTCATGAGGTGTGGTGTCTCTGTGACAATTGTTACCATTTCTAGAATTTTATTCCTATGTGCTAGGTCTTATAGATATCTCCCCCTTTTTTTTTAGCTTTGCTGACCGAAGTTGGCAGAGCTTATGCAGCCACTCATGTCTGTCCGTCCGTAAACTTTTGCTCGTTAGCGCGATACTGTCCACAGTTTTCAAGTTAGCTAGCCCAATATAACTTTCAGGACTTATAGGGTGTATGAAAATCTAGACTGCTTTCGATATTGGTGGCTCCACCTACATTATGCAATATAGGGGTCAAAATGTGAAAATCTTGTGAACACTGTAGTATCTGTAATTTTTGGCGGATCTTCCCCAAATTTGGTGGGATTGTGGGGGAGGTCAAACTTTAAGTTGCTAATGATACTAGTGGCACCACCTATAATTTGACAGAATATATATGCCAAAATGTGTTTTAAGATATAAAATTCCATATCTTGAAAAGTAATTGGATTAGAATTGCCAAATTTATGGGATATATAGACAAAGTCCAAATGTAGAATTGTGTATAATATCAGTGACCTTGACATATTTTTGTGAGGTCACCATGCCTGTAAAGTTGAAATAGGTGACTTTGTAATGGCAGGGTGTAGCTTGGACTTCAATGGCAATGTCAGCACAGCACCAGGCAGGCCTGTGGGCCTCTTGTATCACATAATCTGGGTGTCCTTGATCTACTCTCCCAATGTCAATGAGGACATAAAGTTAAGGACTCACTGATTGTTGTCTTGGTACATGCAACAATCTTCATCACAGGAGTTGCACAAATAAGCTATGATTACATGTGGAGCAAAGTGCCCTTTTGTGGACAATTTTTACATTAAGCTTTATATGTTCAGAAGCCACTTGAGGACTCACAACTTTGAAATGAACAGGTGTAATATAGCCCTGATGCCAGCAGAGCATTAGGCCCGTGGGCCTCTCTTTTTTTGAGTTTTTTTTGCTTGAAACAGCTATGGATGTAAAATTTACAAACATTTGAACACCTTGTTTGCCAGTTGTTATGTCCTTGTTACGAAGGGACTTGTTGATGTTTTGATCTTCCGGTGTCGGTTACTGGAGTAGGGGCAGAAGTGATGCAGGTATAGATGATGTCTGACAGCAGAATACGAGATGTTCATATTCATTTTGCACCACCACAAAGCAAGAGGTTCATGCCTGTGAATCACGGAGACACATGGGCATATTACCATCAGAAATAGGGCTAAGTATCACTTTCTCACAAAATGAGCTTTTTTTAGAGGGAGAGAAAGTTAAGTTTACAAACACCAAAGTCATATTCATTCTGAAACTGGATGTAAGAAGAAATTTACCATCTGCATGTACTGAGTGTCCTCTACTTCCAAAGTATTGGTAAGATATAGCTTGCCCACACAGGCAGCTACCCAGGTCTCATCAGGCAAGACTATGGTAACTGAGACGATCAGGTGTGCAGTTATGGTGGGAAATTGATATGGATATCTTGTTTTAGGATGGTTGGGTAATACTGTTTGAACATTGATGTCTTATTATCATGTACGCATCAGTTTGTGGCAGCCATGAAGCCTGGATAACACACAGGAGGAGGAAAAACGGTAGCCTTAAATCTCTGTGGAGCTGAATTTGACTGTGCATATCGTTAATTATCCCATTTTCAAATGCAAGATTCTCTGATCACCACACATTGGTGGAATGTCGCATACATGTTAGTAACTATAGAGTCAGATTGTCTGATTCAAGTGCAAGTTTTGAATATTTTTTTTTTTGAAGCCAGTCTGGAAAAAAATAGATTGTGGTGAGTATTAGAATTATGGTGAACATCTTGAAAGCTTGACCTTGTTGTTCATTTAACATAATAAGAAAGAGATCTTAAGTTAATAATTATCAAGTTGTTGGACACCAGTTTTCAAGGAATCTGCTGTATGATTTTTGTGCCAGGCATCACAAATACCGCACACGATAAGTTGTTTTTTTAATTTATTTCTATTGTTACCAAAGTCGGTAGTGACAAGTATTAAAATAACATTTGGCTTGTATGGGGATGGGAAGTTTACCATGAACTGATGCCATACTTAGAGTGTTGCCTGTTGAACAAAGAAGTATGGGATGAAATACTGAAGCCCCTTGATGCAAGATACAATACATGTTATGTGTCCAGTATGGATTTTTTTTATTTAAATCAACGTTGCCGTCCATGGTTTAGACAGATAAACCAAACAATGTGATGTGTGATATTCCAGTTGTTCTTTATCATTCATGTAATCATTATACTATTATATCACAGCAGTATCATGTTTGATGTAGAGTTTAGCCCTTATATATTTATGAGAAATATATATATATGTATATATATCGTATATATATATATATATATATATATATACATACATACACACATACACACACATATATATATATACATATATATGTATATATACATATATAGTATATATGTATATATATATATACATATATATGTGGGTATATATATATATGTAATTAATGCACTGTATTTTTTTTTCACTAACGACACAAAACCATGAAAATAGAAACACAATGCACATAGATTTTGAATGGAGTAAGTCCAAAAATAGGGATATAAAAACTTATGTTAAATGCCTTGAGTGCAAAAGTGTGCAGAATAATACGGGTGAAAGTAAGATAATTATCAATAGACATGTTTGTGGAAACTGAGTGGAAGTGAACAAGAGCAGGGAATAAAGTGCACACACTAACTGTGCCGTGGTGTGAGGCTTCCTGCTGGGACAAGTATTTTGTACACTTCAAAGTCGATCAGTGTTTCACTTTCTGTGGCAATCCTGAAATATCCTGGAGTTTTTGCTTTAGGATTTTGAGGCAATGGATCAAGGGAGTCCATTGCGTCCCATTATCTAAGTCAGCAACTTCTTTGCATCCTTTATCTAGGTCAGCAACTTTTCTCCGCATCTTTTTCCGCACATATTTCGTAGAATTACAGGTATAATGATGTCAAATAATGTCATCTCTGCTTCTTGTCCAGCTTCTTCTCAACAGTGAAGATCTTGGATGAGAATTGCAGATGAGACTTGAATCATCATGTCAAATCATGCAAAAGTAACAACTTTCCATGATGTGGGTTGGAGCACTCTGACAGTGCGATACACTCACCACAGAAAGTTCTTGACTCAGTCACAATAATGAAGCAAGCAAGGGTTGAGAGAGCCAAAATGTCCTTGAAGGTTGTAGATTCAAGAACTTTTAAGTTGAAGTGGGGTAAAGATCAAACAAAAACATTGGGTATAGAAATAGGTCTGCTCTTTACCTCAATTGACAACAACATTCACTTTTCGAGAAAGCAAAATATGTGGTACAGAAAGTGGTCATGTACAGAGATGGTCAGTTTTTCTGTAATATATTGCAGAAGTGAAAAAAAAGGTGTTCACCTTAGATTTAATTTAAAACGTTTTGTGTCCCATGATGGGACAGGCCCCAGTTGGGCCAGCATTCTTTAAAAACGAAATAAAAACAAAATAAACAAAACAAAACAAAAAAAAAAAAAAAAAACCCAACCCACCCACCCCCCAAAATAACAAAAACCAAAATTACCAACAAGATGGTCCGTATTCAAGTTTCTAAAGCATAAATTGATCTCCCATGTGCTGGAAAGAGGAGAATACCAAAAGATGAAAAACACTGGAAATTGGCTGAAATTTATATAAATTAAGGACATTATGAAGCAATACACAAGTATGTGTAAAGCAATACACTAGTACATGTAAATTTTAATTGAAGTCTGCTGAATATTGATGAGCTAAAAATTCTCACGTCTGTGGACATCTTTGTTGTAGTGACCAGAGCGGAGGTCCGTATTGCTATGGTTATAGACGCGAAAAGTGGCCTGCAGTGATCTGAGGTATGATGTCTTTAAGGGCTACATATACAGAAAAACTAGTTGCCAACTTGACTGTACAGACAATACGTACAGGGAGAGGTTTTCGCTTGTATTAGAATTGTTGAAGTACTTTGTAGAAAATAAAAAAAATGCCGCCTTAAGTCTTTTTTTCATCACATTTACTGGTGTATGGAAAACTCGTCCCTCAAAATAGTATGCAGGTTGAACATTGTGTGCCTTAAAAGTGTGCTTATCGTAGGCAGGTTTAAGTATTTGAGAAAGAAATTTCCAGATTTCAAAGTGTTGATTTCAGTGCTGTATGTATTGAAATATGAACAAAGATGCTAAGATGGGATCATACTGCAGTTTATAATGGAACATGTAGGTTTTTAGATCTGCTGACCTGAGGCCACAGAGCGCATATGATCGCTCATGTACGTCCGTCATTCTGTCATAAACTTTTGGGTTGTGAGCACGATAACTTTAAAAGGTTTGATGGTAACCCATGTAACTTTTATGACATATCATATGTATAAAAATCTAGGTTGAGTTCGATAATGAGGTCGTGACCTACATTACTATGTAAGATATTGGTTAAAATATGAAAAGTTTGTGGACACTCAAGTGTATTCAATTTTGGATGGATCTTCATGAAACTTGGTGGGAATGTTCTGAGCCAAAATCTTGAACATGTGTGATACTAGTGGCGCTGCCTATGGTGTTATAGGAAATATGAGCCAAACTTTAATGAAACACATTACATTCAATATGTAGAAAAATAATTGAGCTAGCATTATGAAATTGATGGACAGTATGCTATATGGAAAGGGCTACAATGTTGTGTAATATGAGTGACCTTCACCCATTTTTTGAAGGTCACAGAGGATTTAAAGTTCAAAATATAGGATTGAAATGGGCTTTGTGTTACAAACGTGTGATGCCTTGGCTTTGTTTTTCAAAACATTTTCTTGTTGCTACATTCGTTTCACTTTCACCTGATTCATGACAGCAGAGCAGTAGGCCCGTGGGCCTCTTGGTTTTTCTGGGGGGGGGGCAGGGGGGTGTAATTTAAATTGTGGCAAAACAAAGGAATACCGGATGATGTGAAAACTGTCTTTAAAGACCACTCCTAGGGATGACCGTATTATGGTCTCGACTGTCAAGACAGGTGGTCTCTCATGAGAGGTAAAGGTTAAATGTAAAGTATATTGAAGCAGTGGTCTTTCAAGACAGTTGGTCTGAATTTACAGTGGTCTCACAAGAGAGGTACCATGAGCGTTAAAGGGCACATCCCTATTTTAACTGATAGCATCTCCCTTTCACTCATGAAGTATCATTTTCTGATTTTGCAAATGCAAATTTGAAACGTGCAAGACAGTGTAAAACAAGGTTTACATGTTCACCTATGTGAAGTGGAAGCAAATGTGAATGTTCTATGAACTCTCTGAGACAAGTTTTCGTTTTGTATGTGAGCACTGATAGGTTAACGCTTTCAGTACCAAGTTTTGGGCTGAGTCAACAGGTTTCCTTAGCATGGTTTAAAGCATGCCCAGGAAAGCTGTTGACCTGGAATTTTTTCTGTGGAAGTATAGGCATGCTGGTACTTGAATGAAAGGTCTTTTCACAAGGATATCAAGTTAGCATCCTCATTATAATTGGGAGTGGTTCGTCTTAAGTAGTTCGACTTTAGTCACAGTTGACACTGTAAGACTTAAGTAGTCACACCTAAAGTAATGGCCAGGGACCAAAGTGTACTTAGTAGGCATGAATTTATTGATGAATCCCATTTCACTTCAGTATTACTGGTCTTGTTATCCATTGTAAGCTGCAAAGTACAGGGGTATCGAGAGAGTATATATGAACAAAGCACCTGTGCTCCTTGAGTATTTTGCATTGCATTGGGTTAACTTGTTTGTCTACAGTTTTTTCTCTGTCTGATAAACTCCATGGGACAGATGCAGGTTACATCATTGTAACCCTGAAATATATTTATGGATATTTTTCTGCCAATACATGTCATTTTCCATCACATAATTCAGGCAGCAGATACATTTATGATGCTCTGGGGAGAGAAGTTTGTAATTCTTACATTGCACATGTATCAAAACATTGAATTTACCAACTGCATTGAACAAATGTATTCCGTGATCTTATGAACTTGATCCAAGAATTCCATCAAATATCAGGTCAATTTATGATGTGTATATAATTATGTATTTTAATCATAAGTGATTCAATGATCTTGTAAATATTTCAATTCTAATAAAATGGAGTAGTGACTCTTGTCTCTGTTGAGTTTGTGTTAATTCACACATTTTGTGTGTCAGTCTCTCTCCTTTCGTTCTACCTACCTTAGTATTGCCAGGGTTCCTGCTGTAGTAAAATTCCATTTCTTTTTTTTGGCCACACCACATTCAGCTTACAGGTTAGTACTACAGATAGAGACCATTTTTGTGCTAAGTCGTGCACTGCCGGTTTACAGCTGAGCTGATTTGTACAATTGAAGAATGTGATATTCTCTTTGACTTTAATGGAGGAAATGCCTTGTACATGTAGCTGATGCAAACATGCCTAAAATGATGTGTTTCCATGGCAAGGTGCTGGCACTTCAATGCTAAACATTGAACTGAAAATAATTCATATTGATTTCCTTGCATTTTAAGGTATAAACACGGGTGAGGTATCAACATCAGGCTCTATGGTAACACTTCCCAAAACATTAACAGATATATTCAGATTTCAAAATAAAAAAAATCTCTAATATCCCTTGATGCGTACTTACTAGCTCTGCAAACCAAAGGTTGCAGAGCTCATGCGATCACTCGTGTCTGCCCATCCATCTGTAAAACTTTTGTTTGTGAGTGTGATGCAGTCCACAGTCTACACGAGATAACCCCATGTAACTTTCCGTACTTACCAGGGGTATCAAAATCTAGGTCGAGTTCAATGTTGGTGGTGCCACCTACAGTATTATATAATATATGGGTCAAAATGTGAAAATCTTGTGAGCACTCTGGCACCTTGAATGTTTGATAGATGTTTATGAAATTTAGCGAGATTGTGGGGGTCAAAATCTCGGTTGCTTACGACACTAGTGGCACCACCTATAACTTGATAAATTATAAGGGAAAATATGGTGAAAGATGTAAAATTACATATCTCGCAAAGATTGAATTAGACATGCTAAATTTATAGGATATATAGGTCATGTTTAATGTTTATATGTTATAAAATATCAGTGACCTTGAGCTATTTTTTGTTAGGCCTGTAAACTTGAAAGAAGTGATTTTGTAATAGCAGGGTGTAGCTTGGCCATCAATGACAAAGAGATTTTTTTTTTCTTTTTTGGTGATGGTTATTACATTTTCTGTAAAAAGGACGTACGGTGTGATTTGGGTATACCAGTTCGTAAAATTTTTAAGACTATAATAATTTCTTTATTTTCAGTCCAGAACACCTCCATATCTAATTACAAACGTGCAAAATGACATGTTTCCATGGGGACCTTCTAAAAGTCTAATACTGAAGTTTTTTTTTATTGAAATGGGTTCATATTTGCCTTGCATTTTAAGGTTCAGACTTAAATGAGATATCAAATGTAAGGTTAATGTATATACATTTCAACAAAAAATAAATATGGTCCAATGTTAAAATTGCCGACCCACTATTCTTTATTGAATAGGGATTTTATGAAGCAGTTATTGAATAAAATTGTTATACATGTATGGAAATCGCCTATTGTTTAAACCATGCTAATGACCATAGATGTATGGCAGTTTTAAATTATAGACCATAATATTTTAAATTTTAAGTCCAAAAACACCTGAGGTGTCCGCGTTGTATCTGTTTCTTTTTGTGCAGAACCACTTTGTGGTGGTAATTCTGGACGAGGATGGTCTGTATGAAAGTAAAGACGAGAACGATGTGAGTAAAAGCAATGATAAAAATTCTATAGCTAAAAAACAGGGCGAAAGTGGTTTAGATAAGGGTAAAGGCAGGAATAAACTTGTTGAAAGTGAGCGCATGAATGGTTTAGATACAAGCATGGAACTGCTCGTAGGTCCACAATACAAGTAAAGACGTCAGTGATAATACTGAAAATGGAGAAACGATACAGCTTTGGGAACTGAACAATGGACCTAATCTAGACAGAAGTGGTGACCAGAACTATCTTGATGCAGATGAGGACAAAAAAGAGCTAGACACAAAAGTGGACGAAGATGAACTGGGCCTATATGAAAATCAGAAACAGATCAAATTTTGTAAAAATGTGAACAAAATGTATGTTGCTAAATGTGAGAACACGAATAAAGAGGAAGAAGATCTAACTACAAATAAGGACAAGCTTAAGGAGGATCTAGAGGAAAATATGGAAAAGATTAAGCTGGGTGAGGATAAGGACGAAATGAATCTAGAAAAGTAAGGACGAGGAAGATCTAGACGAACATACGGAAATAAACCACCTAAATGAAAGGACAAGGATAATCAAGATGGCAACAAAGGAGAATAATTAAAGTTTCTGGCTACAAGCAGAGAAAACTCATTTAAAGTCGGGGAAATTATCATTTCAAAAGACAGCATTAGTTCGGATGAAAAAAGACAAGCCGCCGGCCATGATATAAGCCATGATGCAATAACAGTGGTTGAAATTAACCAGACCATTGTGTCCTCAATTGAATGCAAAAGTGTATGTGCTAGCACTGAAGCTTGTCAAGACACTGTCAAAGGGTGTAATTGCGACAAAGTTGATCTATATAAAAATGAGGATGAAGAAGGTTTAGATACAAACAAGGATGCGGATGATGTAAATGAAAATAAGGAAAATATCGAGCGTAGTAAAAATAAAGACAAAATCAATGCATATAAAAGTGAGGATGAAGGAGATCCAGACGAAAATAAGGAACAGAAATAATCTGAGTGAAAGTGAGAACAAGGATGATAAAAATGGTAAGGAAGCAAAGGAATTCAGGTTGCTGCTTACAAGCAGAGAGAGTTTCTTCAAAGCTACGGAAATTACCACCTCAACCGAGGGTATTACTTTCGATGAAAAAGGAAAAGGCGTAGAACATTTTATGAGCCATCATGCAACAACAATGGCTGTATTAAACACTGCCGTTGAGTCCTCAAACACGAATGTGTGTGCGTGTGTGTGCAATGAAGCTAAGCAAGAGACTGCTGAAGATAAAAACTATTTGCACGTGAGACAAAAGTTCATCTATATAAAAATGAGGACCAAAAATCGAAATAAAATGAAGACTAGAACGATCTGGATGGTTATTAGAGAAGACCAATTGCCAAGCATATGGACAAAATCAATGAGGTGTAAGTGAGGACGAGAAAGATCTAGAAAATAAATTTAAATGTGGGACAAAGGGAACCATTATAAAAAATGAGGACGAAAAAATCTAGATACAACGAGGACGGAGAGCATCAAGATCAAAATAAGGAAAAGACTAAGCTTGGAAAGAATGCGGACAAAATCAATGTTCAATATAGTGTGGATCAGGAAGATCTAGATAAAAAGAAGGAACAGATGGAGCAAAATGAAAATGGGCATAAGGGTAATCAAGATGACAAAGAATCAGAAGAATAAAATTAATGCTTACAAGCAAAGAGGGTCCCTTAAAAGTTAGGGAAATTACCATTTCAAACAAGAACACTCTTTTAGACGAAAAAGAACAAGATGCAATCTATGCTGTACGCCATCATGCAACACCAATTTCTGAATTTAGCAATTGTTGTGCCCACAATGAATATGAACATGAAAACTGAGCAAGACACTGGTGAACAGCATGACAAAATTAAACGACGCAAGACAATGTTTTATTGTTTAATGTTACAACTTAAAACTACAAGAACGATAAGACTAAATTCTTATCATGAGCCATTAAAAGATGTGATTTTGGAAAAAGTAAAATCTATGTTGCTGCCTAGCGTGTTAAATATTAAAAGCAAAAAGTGTTTTTAAAGGCCAGCAAATCTTTCTCTTCCGCAGACAACTGTAGATGACTGAAAGATCCGTATTTACCGTGACCCACGGCTGCAGATATTATTATCAAGGGTAAGTTGCAAACGAGTATCATGTTGAGGAGTGCATTACTTAAACGAGAGTGTCGAATGGTTTGTTGGTTAAACTTAATCATTTTTATCAGAACGGAATTGTCTTTAATGAGACTGTTGGCCTAGTGCAATGCTTGAGTCTTATGGATAATGTCTCGAGCTTCGTGTCTCTGCTTTGAGCCACGCAGATCTGCATAGAGCCCTATAGATCTGCTAGAACTATTATATTTCATCAGCTGATACTCATCTATAAGGTCTAGTTCTCAGCATACCAGATCAGCTAAGCACAGGACTGTTACAGTCGTCTAGTTTATTTCAATGTAGCTGCTTTACTAGAATGGAAAAAGCACACGGACACACACACACACACACACATATATATATATATCCTAGGCAGCACCACATAATGAACAACTTTGTTGAGCCTTCCATTGGGTACATTCCCGCCATATATATTATAACCTGAGTGACAATTTTGATAAATAATAACGAGGAATACACCAATGTTTCTACAAAATATGCAAACACCTGCACTGTCACCCTTTAAAGAATGAAGGTCTTGCCATATCAAGAAGTGTGTCTATGCATTTCTGAAGCTATCAGTCAAGCAGGTGCAATAATTTGTTTTCTCAAATTTTGCCTACAAGATTAATTGCAAATCAGGAATTCAAAAATCCATGGAGGGTGTCCATTCAGACAAAGACATACCCAAAGTACCTTACCACCAAGTTTGAAATAGAACTGGTTAATGATTTTGCAGGAACTAAAGGCATAATGTTGGACAGAGGCTGGGTAGACATACGGACGAGGGACGACTAAGCATCCTGAATGAATGAATGAATGAATGAATGATTAAATAAATAAATAAATAAATAAAATAAATAAATAAATAAATAAAATGATGATGATGAAGATTGTTATTGTTATTATGAATATTTATACTTGTGTCTTTTGTCCAGAACCACTATGAATAAATGGCAGGTCAAAGCTCATGGAGCACAAACGCATGAATACAAATTAAACTAGTGTAAAATATTCCTTCATCCAATCATTTGGACAGAGCATGTCTGCACTCGACACTTAATCGAGAGTAAAATGAGGTCTGATTATACACAACAGTCGATTTTCACTGATGTTACAAAGTTACTTACAAGTGTTATTTATCAATTTGAAATTGAATTAGTATCACTTTTGAAAAACAAGTGAACTAGGAACACGTCATCCTTAAGACCACATAGTTACACACAGTTAAACAGTGAAGCACTAAGAATGATACAATTAGAAGCCACAAAAAGACACTAGCAAATTTAAGCTAATGGTATTACGGGATATGTATACCTTACTGTTACACTTACCGTTTGTACATATATTAATATAATGCCAGTTCGTTGTAGGTCGAAAGTTTTTGTCCTTGAGTAAATGTTTCTAGATTAGTACAGACACCTCCAAAAACTGATATTTTAGGAAAAGCATGTTGTGTACATTCCTTTGCGAATGCTTATCCATCCAATACAATGCATCTGACGTTTAAGATGAAAGCTTGTCGTTTTCTCAAACAAAATTGAAACGATTGTGCACTGTTTTCCTTCCACATAGTATATTTGGTTATACGCTCTTAAATTGTTGATCATATTCAGCATAACGCAGGCCAGCACAACATAACTGATTCCCCGTTATCAAAACCCGGGCTGCCTTACTGGGTGTGTTCCCTGGCCCAGTGACTTCCGTTCGGTCATTATCTTTGCCTAAAGAAAATACACTTGCATGCACAAACATTGCGGTCTTCAAACTGAATCTTCTTCTCCAACATTTTGTATTAGTTAATATACTAATTATAAGGGATGAATTATAATTGTACAACAACCGTACCAACTGACGACGGCTCCTCGATTTACTTATATCTGTTGTGTTTCGTCATTTTGCCAGCTCATCACATCATAGATTGCCGATGGTGTATTATTGGTGTTCGAGTTGGCTGTATAGTTAAGGAGTCACTCCAAGGAAAGCATAGTACCATATGTCATGCTGTGCAGCAGCATTACAGTCAACTTCTTTCATATGGCAATGTGCCTTCCTGCCAGTGCCTCTATATAAACACAAAACATTTGTCACCAAAGGTGCTCTTTAGTGGAATACATGTCAGGCTAAAATACCATTGTAAAAACGGCCAGAGCAATCCAGCTTGTGTCATTGTCTTTCCTTTTCTTCTCTTTTTTTTTTCTTGATCGTCTTAAAGCGTTGTGGGAAGGTATCATATATGTTCAAATATTTATGCTCCAGCAATGCCTGAGTTATTATCATTTACTTTTTCAAGTATTCGGTAGTAGTAGTACTATCAGATCTCCTTTCTTGACAGTTACTTGTGGTTATCATCAGCCAGGTTGGTTTTAAAACAAAATTGGTGCATGTTCAATCTCGCTCAAGTATAGGCTCGAATATTTTACATGGATTGAAAAATAGGCGATGGCTACATGAACCGCTCTGCCTGACCCAGCTGTTGGTGTATAGTTTTGAACCAAATTGCAACGTGAAGGAAACTGAATCACTTGGAGAAAACCAACCCCACAGTAAAAGTGTAGCATACTGCATAACCCCTGACAGTCATACACAGTGTTGATAATTATTCTTTACAAGAGCACATTCTCAAGCTAATTTGCAGGATGCAATTTGTGGTATTAAATTTAGTATGCGTATTCCAAACAGAGTAGCTTAAAAGTTTCAAAGTAGGACAATGTGCATGAGATGTGTTCTCGACCAATATGTCGTTCTTTGTGTTTTGATGCTATAGATGGTCAAATATGATGCACAAATTTGCTTTTATTTTGCTTTATCACTGTTTGCGATCATAGGAGCAAACACAGCGTTTATTATTTTTCTTTTCTGTGCTTGTAGGTGCCACGAAATGTTGAGTGACTGACAGGCTACAGTCAGTCTCTTCAGCAATACAAGCCAAGTATATATATTCCTCGTAAATTTCCGATTAAAGGTCAAGTGAATGTGGGCAACCTAGTGTAATAATGCAACTAAACTGAGCCGTTAGGGAACCTGACCATAAAAATCGAATGAGTCAGATACAAGCATGAAGATGTAAACGATATACTCCATTCGTAAGTTTGGGAATAAGAGTCCAGTGAATCAGTGGATTAACACGTGTGACACAGTATGGGCTATTACTGAGAAACAGTACTGAGCCATTAACTAGAATCTTGCAAACCACATTCCAAAAACTACTACTCAAGCACTATGGCAGCTGTTCAGCACATATTGGTCAGAGCATGTACAAAGTACTTGAAAGTTCTTAAGTCATATTTCCGATCAAAATCCATAGGCATGTGAAGGAAAACCGTCAAAGCTGAAACCTGTAGGACGTTAATGAGGGAATTTGAACTACTTAACAAGTTTAACCTTACAAGTGCTCAAGAGGTTTGACTGAAAGCAGTAAACAATACTAAAGAAGAAGTACGGGCGTAAAGGAGGAGTCAACCTTGTATGTATTGCAAAGAGTAATCTAAAGAAACCAGCAACAAGATGTCCAAATTCCATGTAATACAAAGGCCCCATGTTCAGACAATGGACGTTGATTGTGGCTTAACTGACTTTTCAAGAGAGAGATCAATGTTTTGCTCCATATCCAGACACTGAAGCAAATTTTGTCGTCAAAGATATTTTCCATCAATGAGAACCAAGCTTTCTGTGTGAAAGCATTTGCGTACAAGGTAATTGTCTCATGTCGCTTTGTCTTGTGGCAAAAAACAAAAAAACAAAAAACAAAAGACAAAAAACAAAACAAAACAAAACAAAAAAACAAACAAAAAAAAAAACAACAAAAAACAAAAGACAAAAAACAAAACAAAACCAAACCCCCCCACCCCCTCCCCCCCAAAAAAACAAAAACAAAACAAAAAACAACCCACCAGCATAAATTTGACGTGACCTGTACCTGGCACCTGTTCAGAAACCATCGCCAATTGATGATAGCTGTAAAATATCACGAAAGTGGATTTCCTTTTTGTAATTTGTACAAGTGTGCATGCACTAATTTACACCACATTCATGATTGATACCACATGTACATTTGAATACAAACTCAAGAGCTAATGTTAATCCGAGATTATGAGAGGTAATAATGGGTATACATATAGACATTTCAGGGGTTAAATAAGGTCTTTCCTGCATGTAAATGCCATCCAACGTAATATCATTTTCAAAACGTAGTCATACTGGTGTACTAGCTGAGAGCTGCCCTATGAGACTTTCACAATGTGCAACTCACTTGAATGTACTTTTTTTGTGCAAACATTTGAGACAGTCAGTGTGTTCGTAATGTCAAAGACTTAATTTATAGTCCTCTCAATAGAATATTTATGTTCTCCCAGTATTTAGCAATTACATGCGTGGAAACAGTAACTGAAGACCCTGTTACATTGCCACTCAACAAACCATTTTATCGAGTTCCATTAGCAGGCAAATCAACCATATATTTCCCAGTATTCAAAGGCAGGAGTTGAAGTACTTAAATTGCAAAGAAGTTGTACTAGTGAACAATGGGTTTCATGATAAACGGTGATGCATAGTTTTAAAACAGATTTCTTTTTCATGAATTAGTTTTCAAAGACCCCTTCAAAATGTCATGTGTGGCCAAAATACTTTGTGATTACAAATCAATAGAAAGTGGCATAATGACAAGAGTTACATTATGTGCAATTTTGCTCGTTATATTTACATTATATGCATATTTGTGGTCTAAACCAATGATAAAATGAAATACAAGTAGACCTATATCATTGAAATATTTTATTCAATATCATACAAGCATTCATATAAATTTCCCATGCCAAAGATACTCAGTGAGACCACAGTTAACATTAAACGCAAATTGGAATCTGAAATGTAACTGAAAATAAGCATGCTTTATGGCAAATTTTCCCGTGTCCCTTAAATTTTTGAAACTTTATTGCAATTGAATTTTCCCTTAGCACTATGCTATGAATAAAAAAAATGAATGACCATTCATGACGTCACAGGGAAGAGACACCCTTGATCATTTAAGTATGACACTCAAACACGATATGACACAACCACAACCCCGGTGTCCCTATGCCTTCAGTGCCCTTTTTCCATTCAAATTGCTTTTGGCAACATTGCAGCGTTCTTTAATACGAACCTTCTCCTGACTAACGACACATGTAAAAAAGTTTGAAGACAAATTAGCTGTCTGCGTTTAACAAAGGAGAGAACTGCTCTACGGCATTGCAAAAATGTCAGAGAAGTATCATCACATTAGTTAAGTTGTACAGGGATTATTTGCATAAAGTAATACAACATACAATTTATTGCATATTTCCAAAGCATCTATTGATTTAAAATAACTTTCAGTCAGTTATTTATGAATAAACAGTTTGTACATTATGTATTCATCATGTGTTCCATCACGTCTACACACGTTGTGACTTAATACCACTTCATGCGAAATTGGGTTACAAAATTAATGTTCCTTATTCAAAGTAAGCTTTACTGGATATAGCTTATATCTATTCCTTATTCAGAGGAAGCAAAAAAGCCAAACACGAGTTCCAGCGTCGCGGCAAGAAAACTAACGGGACTTAACATGCTCAAGTCAGATACATCTAACTACCTCTTGCTTTTGAAAATAGGTCACTGCCCTCACTCGGTCCGGAAACCTTCATTTCCTGTGGAACCTTTCGTGATACAGCTTTAATGGCTACGACAGCAGTAAGCATAGTGGCCTCGCCAATCCGCGTCCGCATACCTTCTAAGTGGGAAAAGAGCCAGAAATTATTCATCCAGGCCCCCATGAGACATAACTCTCCACACACGCCCTGGAATATAAGTAACTTCAAACTTCCAGGCTGCAATACTATCTAAACTTTGGGATATTATACTTGCTGTTCTGACCACCAAAGCAAAAAGTGGCTGATGCAAGATGAACTTCACAAAAACAGCAAAACAATGTTTATACTGTCAGCGACAGTGGTAAATTACGTCATCCCATCACATGGAATATTCTCATTTCCCATTACATATGCTTCTGTAAAATTTGTACGTCTAAAGTCTCATTGTATTTTATTGTTAGTTGAACTTTCGTGTCTATCAGGTAAAAAGCTGTAAAGGTGCCGTCTCCACAATTTACATATAGTCTTATTTTAGTTGTGCACCCAGCCCACAGAAGGATGTGGTCGCCAAACAACAGACATAGAATTTTACGAGATTATTAACCAGCATATAACTAAGCGCACCTCGAGTTTCCATATCCGTATGTAAGTGTTTGTGTCCGTTCCCAACAGCTGACTTAGTGAAAAAGGTATGCTGCCCAGTATGAAAAGTATGTCGAGCGTACCTCCAAAAGTGGTTGACTCACTGTCACGACCTTTCTGGGGATTATTAAACAGCATATGAAAACGCGCACCTCATGTTTTGGTTTATGAGTCTATCTGTTTGTTCTTCTCATACTGCTTATCTAGTACAAATGACCATCGCCAAGTTTCAAACCTATTTCACAAATATTTATAAAGGTGTTTCACCTAGAATCCAGACACTTTACAAACCTATAAACTAGAAAATGAAGATATACACGTCAGCTTTCGTAAGTCTGTGAATCTGTCTGTGTGTCAATCAGTCCGATGTTGTTGACTTTGTAAAAGCGACGATTGTCTGATGTTAAGCTTGCGTTGCATTCATCTCCAAATTTGTTTGGGGTACAGTATAGAACTGTACAGCTACGTCTATAAGCATGAAATCACGAAGATGTGCACCTGGTCCATTTGCCCATGTGGACATCTGCCTGCCACTGCTGACGTAAAGAAAATGGCCAGGTATGTTGAATTTGTATGAAGTTTGGTGTATATCATATAATATTATCAATTCTTCCCGTTATTTATAGACACATAATTCAGTGCGTCCAGGCATCTGTTACCTGTGGATATATTTATAGTTCAACACTATATAAAGAGTTTTGGGTGGAAATTTTGGCCATAAACTATTTTATTTGCAATTTGATTAAATACTATTGGAGGCCTAACCTGCCCCTCTTTATGCAACTAATGTGCAAATAGGGTATCATTGTACTTGGTTATTTGACAAGTTTTGGATCAGCCCTAACAATGATAACACAACAATGTGGTTCATTCGCTTGATATTACGTTTACTCACAAAGTCTCGGTTTGGCTGTCTGATCGTTGAGCAAAGTTGGAGCATGCTATTAAACGTCAGCTTGGGAATCTGGAGGTCTTGTTGTGGACTAATAAGGTCTGGTGACTTCCTTTGTCCCATAAGAACATATGGGTCTAACAGACAGCCCAAGATGGAACTCTGGCTTATATACTGAACTTATTTTCATACAAAGTATCCTGAAAATCTTTCGGATTGAATTCAAATTTTGGCAATTGGTTTACCAGCCCATTGGAAATTATGGATACCAACAATTGACAAAACGACACAACTTTCATACTCCTAGTTGTATGTAATTTAAAGCAAAAAAGAAAACAAGAAAGGGAATTCATATTTTGGAAATTACTTTGCTAGCCCATTGGAAATTATGGCTACCAACAATTGACAAAGGGCTCCTTTCATCTTTCCTAGTTGTGTGTAATTTCAAGCAAAAGAGAGAAAGAAAGAAAAAAATTACACACATATACACCCATGTGTGACACCACACGTGCAATTGTTCAACATCATATGCTTGCTTATATTCGATGTTTATTTTCAGGAAATCAAAATCACTGACAATCTGATGGAAAGTTCCTCACTTTCGCATGTTGTGACCACGTAGACTGAACACTAATTCTGACTGACACACAGGAGAATACACACATCACAAATATTAATATCTTAAACATTAAAAAATAAAATAAAATAAAATAAAATAAAATAAAATAAAAAACCGATTAATTTTATGCAACAACTCATGGTGAAGACTCCACTTAAAAATACAATTGAGCCTGCCTGCATACCCTGGATTTCTTGATCAAGAAAACATGTCTGCAAAACTGACCGCATTGAATGATATACAAAATATAATAACTAATACCATATGAATCGCACTACAGTGTGCCTTTGTCTGGGGGCACCAGTCATGTTACACACTGAATACGCCACATGTGGAGGTGCTGCTTTGTGTAGAAGAAGAACGACTTATAAATTGGTTAAAAACCAAAATACTGCAACCAGCCCTTCATAAAATCCTGTTCTCAACTGATCTTTTATGTGCAGGTTAATAATTATCACCCTTCTACTTTGCATCTTGTGTATATACGAATATAGCCTTGATCTAGACCATCCGAATGATCGTAGCAATAAAAGAGAATCGCTGTTGAGGATATGAAATGAGCCAGAAGGTGGTTGATTTAATTTTGTTTAGGTTACCTTGTGACATTGAAACGAATCAAAGTCACCTCTACATAATGGTAACGTAGCCTTTAATAGAACCACAATGACCTTCCTATCTATGTCTTAACAAAAATGGTTCTTGCATTAAAATCCAGGTTCAAGATTACAATTTTGCTAATTGGCCTTAAGCCTTGTTGCACGTTAACCGAAATTATCTTAAAATTTATCCCTGATACCTTTCGTGTTCAATAGTGCACAATAGGCTTATCAGGGATTATTGAATGAACAGCGGAATTCGTTGAAAATGGCCATGCGATCCTGAACATTAGGCCAAGGGTAATTATAGGTACCGGTAAGGTGGCCCTTACAAACGATTGCTATCGTGTTTAATATCAAAGCTCTAGCTTACATGGAATCATTTCTGAAGTTATCAAGTGAACAGTCAAACATGTGTAGCTTCAGATTGGCCCTTTTGGAGTGCCATCATCATCTGCAATGCTAAATGTAGCTGCCCAGATTCCAACAAGGGTCTACTCCCTAAGAGTTCTATTTGTTTCAAATCGCCCAAGCGTGTATAAACATTTTATTGCTTTTCCTGACAGACTTCAAAAGCTGAAATAGGCTGCTGTGCCTAGCAATGCCAGTGCTTGTCTCGTTCAGCAGGATACCTTTCACAAGGGGTATATATATTCATATATTTCTTTCGAAACATAATCAGTGGGTAACTGCACGAAACGAAAGTTCTTCTCTAAAGAAAGGTGGGCCTATGATTGCGTGGCCACAAGGTCAGATTTTAGTGCAACTCAATGTATACCTTTGACCCCTTCTCTTCCTTTAGCATTGCTGCTATTTAAATATAGGCTATGTCCTTAAATTGGGTTTATAGCTGAATGCAAAGGATAACGTGCTACAATTAGTGAAGTATCTTCATTCAAATTATGACCCTTGTCTTCCATTTATTCTTATTTGACAGACTGTTGGTTTCAATCTGCAGGATGCTGTCAACGATTGCATTTTTAAATGACTCTATGGCATGTCAACGTAATTTTCCCTGCTCCTATGTTACATTACTGTAATTTTGCCTCCTGCGTAAGCACCATATACTCAAATTTTGGTCCCTGTTCCTGTATTATACCGCAGCTACAGTGCCTATCCTTATTCTTCAACATAATTGCCATTGAAAACAATATATATATATATATATATATATATATATATATATATATATATATATATATATATATATATATATATATATATATATATATATATTCCGAAGATGTATCAAGCACTGCTGCCATAATATGTACATCTGCTTAACGGTATATGTATCTTGTGTAAATAATCATGAAAGTCGTGAATGGCTATTAATATTTGAAAGTTTAGTATTTCGTGTTTCTGATAAAAAGCTGTGATTTGTTACAAATTTGTTTCAGATTTGGTATTGTCTTATGACGAACATTCAATATTTCCAATGTATGTACGGAGTAAAACCCTTAGACACAACCAAACAGGAACAAGAGAAAGGTCATATTCAATCACACAAAGTTTCGCAGAATTTAGAACAACAACGGTAACAGTAACATCAAACTTAAAGAGAACCAAACAGAAATTCAACGGTATGCTGGTGGAGAAAATTAATGTCAACTTTCATGATGTGTTCCACCTTTCTTCGTTGAAAGAGTGGGTTGTGAACGATAATTACACTCTTGCAATGATGCTCCTTGCTGAAAGTAGTAACGGAACAGTTCAATATTGTTTATCGCTGCCAGGTATTAAAGAGCCAGTTTATGGTGTTAAAAGAATATCAAAAGATGTAGTGTGCAAAATTTATTCACGCTCACATGTTCTTCAAATGCGCAGAATTTCACGTTATCAAAGATTTAGCATCTCTTCAAACATTGTTATTTCATTTTCAATGACTATATCTCTCTGGATTATTGTAACTTTATTGGGAATCGTAGGTAAGTAAGCTTGCTGAATATGCACGCAAGTGTGCTTGCTTCGGCAGGAATGCATGAAAAATCTGGATTATTTAAAATAAAGCGATTTTTATTTGGTCTCAAAGCTACGGAGAGATATGGTGTCCTTACAAGCATCATACAAATGTTCGTAAAGATACTACTAAAATAGTATGTGGGTGTGAGTAAAAATAATATATTTGTCTTTTAAGCTCAACCAAGAAGACAAGAATGATAGTAGTAACAATTTAATCATCAGTGACATCTTCACATTCAAGTTTTAGCTACAGTACCGTTTCAATGTCTTAATCCACATTGCTTGTCAAACACTTTGTCATGTGTTGAGCAGAATGATAACAAAATGATAAATTGCTTTTGGCTAAAGTTCAGTTATGTACAGTAAAACAAATAAGATGTGCTGAACATAACTTATTCAAGAATATATACCTTATAAAAACTGTACCTGCTGTCAGCTATAATCAAAAGCACTGAACTTCTCTGTTGTGCATAACGATACACTGAAACCCTGGATGCTTGGCACAAACATGTCTTTGCATACCATTTTGGCATAAAAAAGAATAGAAAGAGGTCTTTGAATTCTAGTATCGATGTATTATTGTATGCCATCTTCAATTAATTTTTCCCCATGGGCAGCAAAAACATGTTTAAGAGTACATTCTGCCCACTTGTGGTCTCACATAGTCTTATCTAAGCTTGAAAGATGGTATAAGATTACTATTGACCCAGGCATCTCAAATTTTTTCAATACCATTCACATGTGTACTCTCGTGTGTGCAATGTTGTGCCATTTTTGGGACACTGACTCCACTCATTAGGGCTGCATAGAAGAAAACGATTTCTGACCCCGAAAATTAATAGCAGTGTGGGAACTTCAAAGTAGACACAGGGCTGCCTTTTAGGCCAAAATCTTGGTCATTTTTAGTTTAGAGGAATTTTAAAGCCACAAGAAATGTAATATAACTTATTCTTTTGACGAGTATATATATATATATATATATATATATATATATATATATATATATATATATATATATATATATATATATATATATATACTTGCTCTGGCAACACCTTTCAAATACCTAATACAGATCACATAATGAAGTTCAAAGGATTTGCTGATCATTAGTCTAGATATAGATAGTCTTTCAGAACAATACCCTTAGGTACACTTATTAAGAAATATTTTTTTTTCAACCTTTTGTATACATTGCTGAGAAAAAGATGCCATCCCCTGTTCAACATTGTACACATGTTATGAGGATGTGTGTGTGAAATTTGTTTACTTTGTTACACTATTTCTTTTCACCTCTCTTTTGGGAGGAAAAGGTGGTCCTTCAAAGAACCTGTTTGGTTGTTGTTGTTGTTGTTTTTGTTGTTGGGAGGTTGCATGCAACATTGGAGGGTGTGATCACTTCGTTTATGTAAGCAAGCTTGGATCTGCCTTGGGATGCTGCTCGTCAGCATGGTGATCTCAGCCTAGGGAATTTGATTTTAGTGTTCTGTGAGCCGCTGCGCCAGTTGTTCCATGATGGCTGCAGGTTTTTCATACTTATCAGTGATTCAACAGCCAAACACACCCCACAAGTGCTGGATGGCGGACAGGTCAAGAGAACGGGCTGGCCATGGCAACAATGGGGTATTGTGTTGATGTAGATACTGCATTCTGACTTGGGCAGTGTGTGGTGGTGCATTATCCTCTCGAAACACTAGCCCTGGATTTTGTTGGATCTATTCGTCAACTGCGACATGATCTCATCCACATAGCATTGGCCTGTCAGTGTCCAATTCACCCTGATGTGAGCTGTTTCTGTACTTGCTGCCACATCAAGACATTGCCTCCTCCGTAGCATTTATTTTCAACCATACATCCTTCTATGAACCTCTTGGAAGTCATTCGTTGAACCCTTATAATTCTTCCATTGTGGAAATCCGAGCAGAATTGGGATTCATCTGACCACATTTCACTGTTTCATTGATTTCTGGTCTAGGCTGGATGTGTTTACAGCACGGTACCCCATGTGTCTTGTGTGCAGGACTGAGAGATATGTGACTGGCACGGCGGTATGCCCTTAGTTTCCCTGACACTAGTCTTGTTTTAGTTAATAGTAGACTGTCATACTCTGATGTTGCAGGCCTGGAGCCACTGCTGACGATACCTTTGGGTGGAAAAAACCTGTGACTCTTCACATACTGGATCAAGTAACTGTCATCGGTCCCAGCTGACAGTCAAGGTCGCCCAGATCCAGCCTTCCTCTTGCATTCTTTGGTTTCCAGGAGATGGTGTGACCACCTTTTTACCAATGGCCAGCAGCACCCCATTATCCTGGCAAACTCTTGCTGGGGAAGGACAGCCTCCAACATTCTAATGATTCTGCCTCTGTCAAATTCAGATAGTTGTGAGTGACCCGTATGGCCTAGCATTATGGATTCACATTGACCCATGTGGTGCCCCAATACCAAACACACTTTTCGCACCTCTTGGGCTGTTGTCTTGCTTTCAGGACAGTTTGTGTATGTGTGACTGCTCAGGCATAGCCTAGGTTATCTTGTTGATGTTACATATTTGGCATTTTTGGAGTAGCCCATGTTAAACCAATGGGGATGGTATTTTTCCCCAGCAGTGTATATGTTAATCATAAATTGAAGTTCATATTTGACTTTTAATCCATGTGATAATATTTCTTATTTCAGAAATATCATCACATGGACTAAAAGTCCAACATGAGCTTCAATTTATGATTTACTAATCAACTTGTGAGAAAAAATGTCTTTTTGAAACAATATATTAGTGTATATGTTGTTTTGTCATCTGATGGCAAGGGAGAGGCAAAGAGATGAATGACCTCTAAAGACTCTGATTCTCAAGCAATAACCGCAATACTTGTGCATAGTACGGGTAATGGCTTTTGGGTTGGTCTGACTACATGTAGAAAATCTTGTGCTTCCACAGCACAGCATAATGGGATGAATGGCTGTAAATCCATGCATGCTTTGGTTGGAACCTTGCCAATATGAAATACGGATCACAGAATGAAATTCAGAGAATTTGTTGTTCAGCACAAAAGTCAATCAACATATGCATAAGATTTCAGAAAAAAACACTTATCGTGGTAGTAAATTTTTTCTCTATGGTTGTTCAGGCAGACACATATTTCCGCCTACAGGCTCATTATCTGTAAACCTTATTGATATGTTAATTACCATCCACACAATTTGTTACAAGGTGTGAATAGAGATTTGTTACCTGAAGGCCTCTCTCTTATGCTAATGGACATGATACTACATTCCTTTCAATGTCTGAAAATGAATGAACTGATGCCGATGTTCTCTCGCACAGGAACTCTAAAATTTCAACTTGGCGGGTCTTACATAGCTCCCTTTTTCTGCAAGGGACTGAAAAACTCCCACCTATCTGAGCCTTGGATAAGACAGCGTAAGGATAAAATAAGACAAGGAGTGTGTTTCAAGATGTTTTATGTGCTTTAAGTAGTATCCTGCTGCAAACATAATCATATTAAAACACAAATGTATATTGTAATGTAATATACACATGATGCAAACTGAAAGTAAGACTGAATACAGAAATTTACTTATAACAATGTTCCCAATATGCCAAAACCTATTACCAACACACATAAGCATGCACATCTATCCCTATATAAAGCAAGAGGTAAATTAAAGTAGAGTGCGAAGCTATATACATCAGTTGCATTGATCCCATTGTTTATAGCGTGTGACGTATAAAATCTGAGACAAAACTTGAGTAAAATAAGGGAACTAGTGTCTTGCGTTCGAAGACAAATGTAGCAGATTTATTTTTCAGGCTGATACTTACCCAAATTTTAAATATTTCAGACATGTGACAAATATTAATAATTTTGTTATTTGCCATCAGAAAATCAGAAAATGTTGTGGCAGCCAGGTTACTTGGCACATTCTATCAGGAATTAATGCTGTCAATACTGCTGTGCAGTGTAGTCCTTGGGTGCAGCTGTATAAAAAAATCACTCTAAGCATCAACATTACATCATTTTTAATTTTGGTTTGGATTTTAAATTGTTTATATATCACAATTTTATAGACAGGTCTGGTAACCTGACAATGTTTTTTATCCTGTTTCAAATGAAATATCGAAATTCATTCAAATTTTCTGGCATGGGAAATCAATCACTCTGCTGACTGAACAGTAGTGTCAGCCGTGGTAAGGTCGGGACAGACTGGTCTCAATTTCAAAATCAAAATGTGTCGACGTTGCACAGACTGCGACTAGCTGCACAGTCCCTCAAAATAGGAGGGGGGGGGGGCAGGCGAATCACACAGCAAAGTGATGCAGGCGTTATGATATATATGCTGATTGGTCGTTCATGGCATAGAAAAAATACGTAAATCACTTACCAGTCATTTGACGTACGTGAAAGATGTAAGAGGGAATTTACTGGGGACTCCTCATGAGATGATTGTCCCTCAACACTTACCAGTTGTGGACTATGCATGTCGATTTGCACATTGAAACAGGACAAAGAGCTCCAACAGCTCATTGTAAGACACTCTATCCCACTTTCATATCTCTTCGTATTTATGCGAAGGGTTGAGTCTATGAGGAGGATGGAAATATTGCTCAGGGAAGCAGGTGAAACAGGCACACAACTAGACATAGTGACTTCTGTATCAGGCAATTTGTCAAAAAGCATGAACTGCACTCCACAGTACATGGTCAGCAAAAACATGATCTCATATCCACAACAGCTTCTGAAGGATGTAGTATATGCAGTCGGAAATCCATCAACTCGACTTTGATATCCCAAGTGACATTGATGATCCGTGTAGAACGAGCCACCATGCACTGTTTCATAAGGACTCTCGCGGTACTTTATAAGCTGTATCACCCTGTGGTTTCCACGTTCAAACCACCTAGTTTTACTGTGACTTGGTTGGGAATTGAAATAGAAAAAAATGGAAAGAAAAGGGAATGCCATTTGACAAGTTCAAGGGAACTATAACTGTGATGATCTCTTGGATATACGCACTCACGCTGCAAATCTATGAGTGCCAGCTTCTCAAATTGTTCTTTCATGTAACGTTGTTCTCATAAACCTGTTTCTGTACAGACTGATTTGTACTTTATACGTATGCACTGCTCATTTACACACCACTTTATCGATGTGTCCTCTGCCAGATAGGCATTTAATGGTTTCTGGATTTTTGGCCACAATTCAACAGCAGTGATGTTTGCTTCATGTATACTAAATTGAAAGTGGACTCTTGGTTACCACAATGCGGTGCTATCATGGGCAATAAGTGATTCAGATAGCGCGTTTCCGGGTACCACATACCATTTTTAGAAAAACATTTTGAATCAAATGGTTGCTGCAAGCTGCCTGGGGCCCCATCTGCTGACAAAATAAAGTGCTGTGCACGTATGAAAATGGCTTTGCCATATCCCGGTTACTGGTATGTGATGTGAAAAGGGTTGCTCTCGTGCATCTACTAGGGAAATGAATTTCCTAACTCAGGTACACAATTCCACATCTGGCAACACTTTTATTTGCATTTTGCCCAATCATGTAAAATATGTTAGCAAGGGTTACATAAAGACTGTGCAATCCTTCGCAAACAGGGAAATACATAAGAGTGTCAAATAACGTTATTTATTTAAATACATCAAACGGGTGTCCATCCAGAAAAAATCACTTGTGCTATTCAACCAGTACCTTGAATATGCAATATCAAATTGCAACGAGGGATGTATTTTTTCAATCAATTTGAGCTTGGTGTAGGTCACAGCCTTATAATAATAATAATATTGCTGTGGCTTTCTGCTTCTGTATCTGTACCCCGGTCCTGTGTGACACAGGTGGCCTAGGAAAAAGGGAAAGAAAGAAAAGTAGAATAGATGAAGCGCAGGAAACTATGGGTGTCCTAGTCAGCTCGTGCTACCATGTGTTCCAGGACCAGAGCCGAGGCAAAGGGTCCACCACACAATCTCGCACAGCTGTGGTGGCCCCCTGGTCCTGGATATACCTCCTACACACATCGCTTGTAGTCCCCCCCCCCAAAAAAAAATCCCTCATACACCCTATCCCTGCTTCTAAGGCTCAGGCATTCCCATCCCAACAACCATTCCCTTTCCTCCCTGCACTCTGAAATTCTAATTTTACCCTGTCGCTATCAAGTCCTATCAATTCATTTTTTTTTCTCCCAGCACCCGGCCAGGTAGTCCTGTACACTTTTAGTACCTTAAATGCCTCCCAGAAAGCCACCCTTCAAACCTGCAGCCGTGTTACATGTTCCTCTTCCTCTAAACATCGAACCCTTTCTGTGGACCTGCAGACACCGAGTGTCAGGGAAGTGCAGACCAAAATATATACAAGAAGCAGATTTCATTATACAGATGCCATGTCCTGTACGTTCCATCCTGCATTGTAAAATATTTTCTAATTTACATATCAAATTTTGGATTATTTGGGAGAGGCCATCGTACTTGTCAAAGTGCCATGAAAACCGAAATTTTAAGTGAAAAGAAAATTACGACGTGTTATCATTTGGAAATTTTAAAGTGGAATATGTTACAGGTGTCTTTGCTGCATTTTCCAGGCACAAGAAACAGATAATGTGCACAATTTAAGGTTAAGCCAGTGGTGCAGCATCTGAAGCAGTATACATGCAATGACAACATACTTTCGCCAGTTAAACATTTCTGTGGCATAACTATGTCATAAATGTGCAACGTCCGTCGATACAACATAGGATAATATGGCAGAGCAGCATGAACAGCTATTGAAATAGTATTTCTTCAAATGTAAACAAAAGCAGAGTTTGGGCAGTGGTATCATGTTCTCACACAGTTTTACATGCCAAAATGTATCGAAGCGTTATAAAATTAAATCAAGTATTCGGCAGTCAATTGTGGCTAATTTAGGAAATAATTTCCCAATAAAACCACCAATTACCTCACTTACTGCTGACAGACGAAGAAAATCTACCTTCTAACGGGATAGGGAAATAATTCACTGGTGTGCACATGAAGTACTGGACAGCTTTGATTCTTAAAAACTGGTAAATGATTTAATTAACTCAGAAACTCGTACTTATATCAACTTGAGAAAACAATAAAATAATTGCTTTAAACTATGTGGCACTACTAAAAGGATATACATTGTTTTTTCTCCTTAACCTGCTCCAAATATATAATGTCACGCTAGATATGCTTTCCACATTGCAAGCAACAAAATATTATATCATAATCCTGACAGTTGGAGTACTCAATCTGCTTCTTAGATCTAAATTGATTTTTTAGCAGAAAGAGCTATTCTTGGCCCAGCTTTATGCGTTACAAAACCCAGCTCGAAAACTATGATGGTTTTCCTTTCATCAGCGGTGCCATAATGTTGAATTGTGCTTATTTGTGTTATCTTTACCACCTCATGTTACCTATGATTCTTGAGTAAGTAAAACGTTGGCCTTAATGTTGTAAAGTTACCCTCAATAATAATGTCACTTTAATTTTATTATTGCAGGGAATGCCTTAGTGATCTTATCCGTGATAAAGTTTAAGTGTATGAGGACACCAACAAATTTTCTCCTGCTGAATTTGACAATCACGGACTATATTGTGCTTTTTATTGCATTCCCATATAAGGTAACTATTTTCTCATGCCCAATGCTTGTTCACCAACTACTTTGAAAGATATACACGTGTCTGTCTGTACATCGTATGTTATAAAATGATCACCTGAAACTATAGTCTTCCCATCTTAAATTTTTCATGTACTCTTTAAATAAAGGAGATCCCAATGATAATTAGCAGGGCGAATTCGTAAAAAAGGGACGGAAGATGTACTTGGAACTAGGAATGTATGCCAGGTAAAAAGCCAGGTAAAATTGTCATGCTTTTACATGTAATTAGCAAACATTATGTTAAATCCTGATAATTAAATCGTGAGTCATTCCTATTTTATACTTGTGATATATTACAAGTTTGGGGCCGTTTGTTATAAAGGTGTGTTAAAAGAAACCACTTCAAGTCCACAATACCACCGGATTTTGTGCAAAATGCAACACAGTATTTTTTGTAGAAATGCACGTATGTCAGGTTATTGCAGTATATGCATAACAATGCAGGGAGAGAGCTGAGGCTTTGGAAAGGAAAAAGGGCTGTGTAAATGGTCCATGCTCAGCTGAACAAGATATATGCATTAAAATGAGTCATATCATGGGCTCAGCTTCATTTATACTTTGAACTGAGCTGATACATAGAGAGGGGGAGACAGAGAGAGAAGAGCAAATCTGAGTGGAGATGAGCTGATTGGAACTTTTGGCTGATGGTAACACATTGGAGATTCAAATACTTGACAGTGGTCTAGTCTTACAACAAAGCTTTTATATTATTTCTCATTCATGGGTTGTGTGCGGCTTCATGAAAAGGAAAACACAGGAAATATGCAGACAACAGATGGTCACTTGTATTAATGGAGACATCACTGTTACACAGTTACATTATGTGATAGCAGAGGCAGAATATTCATACACCAATGTGACCTAGAAATTTGATCAGTCGTGTATTTAGTCCTGATGTATGTCTGTGTCAGGTTTCGTAAGACAAGGTCAGGGAAAAAAGAATTTATTGCATTAGGGTAAAGAGTACATGATATTTCACCCAGAATTTATTGCTTGAGGGTAAAGATTACATGATATGTTACTTAGTGACCTGCCTTTCTTAACTGGTTGGTACACTCATAGGTTCTGATACATTTTTGTTTCAAGTTTCATACAACTCGAGTTCAAAGAAAGACTGGACTGCCCATATGCATCAGCATTACCCAGCCAATGGACATGTATAATAATCGATAGTAACTAGATGTGGAGCAAATTAAAAGTTGATTCAAAACCAGGAAATACTTGCAGTCAATGTTTGCTAGCATGTTGGTGAGGACCCACCTTAGATATATTCCCATCAGTTTGTGAGGTAAATGTAGCCAGTGGTTCTGTAGAACAGATCAAAGATTACAAAAAGAAACAAAACAACCTGTTAAGCACCAGTTGAATCTTCAAAGCAACTGGCTAAGAGTTTTAGAGATGATTCCCCCCAAAATGATGATGATGATCATCACCAAAAAGTCAAAGGGGTAGGACTTTTTCTTGTGCAGAGATACTCAAGGTATATGCCTATACGTGTGGGGGAGGGGGGGGGCTCTGAATTTTCATTTACCAATAAACACAAAATATGTATTTTTTCAGGTTATGGACTATTTTTTCCCTGGTGATGTTATTCGGTCTTCCTTGGAATGTAAATTAATACACTTTTTAGAATATTCTGCTATATGTTCTTCAATATGCGGAATGGTTGTCATTAGTATTGAAAGGTGAGTTTTCTAAATTTTATTCGCAACACGAAAGCACTATATTCCTGTTATGTTCATGTTTATTTGGTAAAAAGGAAAGAACAAAGAACAAAGTTGCCATAACTATCATGGCTGTGGAGTGGACTGTGCCGAGATAATTCCTGAGACTTTAAGCACATTGTGTTGTTTTTGCAGTATAATAATATATATTGTTGCTCAAAAGAGAGAGAAAGCCTTAAGTAGTTTATCATAGCGAATGATAAATCTGATGTTTTATGTGGGATTAGATATACAATGTACCATTGTAAGTTTATGCAATGTGGTAAATAAACACTAGCTAATGCTGAATCGCGTGTAGTACAAATGATTGTCCTGGAAATTGGATAAAGTTCAGAATTGAGTGATCATTGTGTCTGTCATTGAGACTCACAGGGACTTCACAATAAGCTCGCAAGTGTCGATGCACTTTGAAGCCGACATGTCCCTACGTGGAATCACTGGCAGCTGACTTCACAGATTCAAAAGCACAGCACTATCCAAAAAGTGGCTAAATCAAATGGCTTCACAGGCCAAACACTATCCCTACGGTTACCCTCTACATTGTATTGTGCCCGAATACCATGCGGATAGGTTTTTGTTAGCAGGAGGCTATATTACAAAACAGAAGAAGCAAGATCTGCATAGCACACAAATATGCATGTGACAAATAAAACATTTAAATTCAGTTTGCGTAAGCTAACATGTCTAAAAATATGTAAAATAATTCAAATATCAATGAATTACCAAAAGAGAATAAATTACACAATCCCAAAGGAATACAAAGTTCCAGTATTGTGTCGGGGACCAAGATACAATACATAAATTGGAATGATATAGTTAGAGCAAAATGCAGTTGTTTCATTGCACGTTCATTCAATAGCGCCTACAATGTCTGTTATATCGCATATATGGATCTATGTTTTCTTTCGTGTTTGTGCATAATTATCTCCTTTCATTAAAGATGAACTAACAAGTTTGAGATCCTGGGTTTACATTTTCTTAAGTTTCATTCACCATACAAGAGCTCTTTAGTTTCTCTACAATGAATAGTTGATTTAAAATCTATTTTGTGAAATTTTCAATGCGTATGATATCAAACAAACAGTGACTGTAAATATGTCATTGTTTACTTGAAGTTACAAAACTGCAGCATAGAAAGGCTTGACAACTATATTGATATTTGTTGATAACAGGCGTCAAAACATTGGCGTGTCAAGGTAAGGATGAGTCTGTTGGACACTGTTTATTTTTGATTGTAGATACCTCGTCATTTGTCATCCAGTTAGCTCCATTACAAAAAGTGCTGCAGGTCGAATATGTATATTGTGTGTCATTATGTGGGTATCTGGTATAATTGTAGCATTACCACAAGTATATTTTTGGGTATGTATTGCATCACGTAAAACTGTCCACAATGGTAACTTCACAGTGCATGGTTACAAAACACGCAGAATTTATGATTTAAAATGATAAGGTAGTGATGTTGTTTTGCATAGGTTTAAATAGGTCGCGTGAACAATGGAGACATACAAACGCCTAAATAGCACAAACGATACAAATCTTGTCTTGGTTAACAACATTGTAGAAAAACGATGAAAAGTGTTGTGATATACCTTGTTGGCCAAACATCATTAATCTTTTTTTTTGGATTGATGGTTCAGAAGCTAGAACAATGCAAGGCTTAGAAATAAACGCAGCCATCATCATCATCATCATCATCATCATCATCATCATCATCATCATCATCATCATCATCATCATCATCATCATCATCATCATCATCATCATCATCATCATCATCATCATCATCATCATCGAAAACAACAACACAATAATGTCAGACATGTGGTCCAATGGACAGGTTCTGAAGCAGTACTGCCTCCTAACTGCACAAAGTCATTCCTGGACATGTACAGTCAGCAAGGAGGCATCTCAACCAAAAATCAAACTTACAACTCCATTGCCTCTTGTCGCTTATAATATTAATATACCATGCTCAGATTAAATAACAGACAAAAAGATATATCAATTCATAGAATCAAGTGCACTCAAATCCAGACCTTGATCATGGCCATTTTATCGAGTTTTCTGTTCTCTTGATACCAAATATTATAGTGCCAGGTACTGATTCACATCAAATAGGTCCAAAAAAATAACCCATATTCCCGAATTTCAACCCAAGAATGAGAGTCACGTCAATTACAGCAAAAGGCAGAGATTCAATTATTTCCCAAAACATCAACATTCATTTTCCAATACCAATGTGATAATATACATTTCACTTCTGGCTTGAGACAGGCAGTAACCCATACAAGGCGGCTGGTGGTTTTAAACTGATCTTCTCAACATTTGAAATATTTTTCATTAACTACACAAAAGATAACAAATGACTGGCTTCACGTTACAACATCACAATATGTCAGTTCAGATTAAAATGGAGGAAAACACTTTACATGTCGAATGGCTGAACCCATAGTTAATTCGACAGCTGGAAGCCAGTTATGGTGATCTGACGTCACCTATATACTTACTTACTTATCTACATACATATATACCAAACCTTTTTTTGCAAAAACATCGTTATTAAAATATGTGTGCGAGCGGTATACTTGTAAACACACACACACACACACACACACACATATCGGCTTGGAACTCCTATTGACAAGGCAATTTAAAGATATTTTCTCAATGAATGGACAATATGATGAGTGTCGTATACTCTCCACTTATATTACAAAAGACGTGTAACGATGAGGATATGAACATTCATATAATTTTTAGCAACCTAGATACTACAGCTGTGAAAAAAATACAGGTATCAGCCAAACTCCGAATCTACATTTCTTTCCTTTAGGAAAGAATTATTTAGGCATATACGATGTTGCATTTGATGTCCCACAAAACACACTTCTCTGATTTTTCTTTGTTCTGTTTATTTGGACTGACAGACAAAAGGAAGACTTCATTTGCTAGAGGACCCATTGGTGAGGTACAACTCTTTATCAAAGAAAACAGTGCCTAATTAATATGCAGTTTTAGCTACGTAGGAAAGCAAGATAGGCTTCTTAGACAGTCAAGAAAACCTTGAATTGAATGAATTTATGAGAACTTATGTCCAGATACAAAATATATGATACATGTTAATTTTGAGCCAACGCACGTACTCAAAATATGCTCCATCCGCTTACTAGGCATAGCCCTTTTTGAGTGTGTGTGTGTGTGTGTGTGTGTGTGTGTGTGTGTGTGTGCGTGTGCGTGTGCTTTACCACATGCCACAGGATTTTGGATGAGAACGTTGATAATTTTTCTATTTGAGTGCTGTGATTTATTATTTACTATATTTTATAACAAAAATAAAGGTGTGTGATTTTTTAGCACCAGGAGAGATGGACAGCAACTGCATCCATTTGTCAAACAGAAAGAAGACTGTTTTATAAGGCAAACACAGCTGGTTATCAATATGTGAAGAACAAGTTATGCATCTTGTAAAAAGTACTGAGCATATATTGGCGGTATAGGCATCATTGTCTGATTATCCCAATGCGTTTTTTTCGACAGACGAACTTGCTGAGTTTACAGTATTACAAATCTATAAAAGGGAAAAACCATAGAATAGATCTTATGCACGGTCGCCATTTTGAATAAATTAGCGCCATGTTGGGAAATTGCATTCTGGGATTAATTGTAGTACGCTGGTGAGATCAGTCTGAGGGCTGCATTGATTATAGATAGCTCGCTGTGATAAGTTTCACTCGTTGTTTAGCGAGTTTTTTCACTAATATGGTCGGACAAATGTAACATATGTTTGGTTTCTGACGGTGTAGTATAGAAACTATCTTGTCTCCAAAAACAATGTGGAAAATTTAAGTCTTTAAGGGGGAAAATAAGTTAAAGCTAAGGATGTCCTTGAGGCTTGAGCAAATATCATCAATTCACTGTGGTGTTTTTTGTTTGCTTGCATCCCTATTTTCTCATCTTTTTCTTTCGCTTGTGGGTAGTTTATTTTTCCTTTCTTTTTCTCCTTTTTTCCAAGTTAACTGTTGCGTTTCGATCGTACTTTAAGAAGTGTCATTTTTTTTTGACGCGGAGGTCTGCCTTTCAATGAGAAATAATCCCTGGACAAAATGAACATAAAAATGCAACAGAGAGACCGCATCCATCTGGTTGAGCGCGGGTTTCAATGATCTTTCAATGAAGGGAAACCGCAAACTCGTGGACACATCGAACATAGCCAAATGTCATTTTTGGTGCGCTTACTGTCAAACAAAAGGCACAATAATACTAACGACAACTTGCACAAACTTCAACGATTTCTCTTCAAATCAAGAACGTAGACTTGCGTTAAGACATCCCTTTGATAATCAAAAGGTTTGAAAGACATATACAAACGAACAAGCGTGCGTGCAAGACACATTTTGCTCCTGCAAACACTCTATATTTTTGTTTGTTTGTGTGTGTGTGTGTGTTTCTCTTGGTTTAAACGTATTTTGTTTCTCAAAATACATGTACGAGTGGGTTGCAGGCAACGCCTATACGAGCGCACCCCTAGTGCGGATATCGATGCAACTTGGTACATTTAAGCGTGTTGCACATCTTTGCAATTTACATGTGTATTATTTCAGTAATTCTTTTTATTTCACGCAATTACCGTAAAAATACCGACTTAAAATGGGAAAACAACGTGTTAGCGATATGAAATTTGGCTCCTAAGTCCTCAAAGTGTGCTTTCTGAAACCATTAGTACGTGTTAAGTATTTGGCCTTTCTTTGTGTTAATGATGTTTGCACAAAATTAATCACCCGATGCTTAAGCTATGAAAGAGTTTACGAGATTAGCACAAGTACTTGTTGCTTTAAAAAAACTACTTGTGAAAACAACACGCAAAGAAACAACATACGGGTTGTTAGTTGAGGAGCGCATGGTAAAAATATATGTAGTTTTAAACGTTAAAATGAATATTTTTTCGGTTATGATTAAGAAAACTCACCTCATAGGTTTAAACATATGTATCTATACAGGATTGTCCAACATCACTTCTAGATGACTAATAACATGGGTTGTCGAGCTGAATATGACAAAGGTGGAAGAGCAAAATCTCAGCTTATCAATCTGATTAATTTCTGCTACAGATGAACACGTCAATGTTTTCATGTATGACATTGCGTAATGAAAGTTGAACATTTCCTATTTTCATATCTGACCCGGATTATTCCGAAATCAAAGTTTGTAGAAGAATACCTTAGTTTTGAAACAACTTTGCTCGAAAAAGAACCTGTATTTATCTTTGAAAAATCAGTAATAAAGGAAGGAAAAATTGTTATTTTAGGGAGCGTAATCTTTCTTTCTCTTTTCTTTCTTTACTTTTTCTTTCTTTCTTTCTTTTTCTTTCTTTACTTTTACTTTCTTTCGTTCTTTCGCTCGTTTAACTACTTACATCTCTATCTATCTATCTATCTATCTATCTATCTATCTATCTATCTATCTATCTATCTATCTATCTATCTATCTAAATTTATCTATTCTTTTATCATTGGCCATAGTGTTTACACGTTGTTGCAAAACACACAGTACGATTTGCTTCCTAAAGAAATATGATCAGATGACAGGGTTACCCAGTTGGAATGGATATATTTAAACTAAACTGTATAGACTGATCGCAATGTGCAAATGTCATCATTCAAAGTTACACGGCAAACGTTGTATGACAAGGTCATGGGCACCTATTTACACAATTTTCAGTCCTTTCCAGGACAGGAATTCTTCTTATCCATTGTTTTCCCAGTTTTTATTTGTTGGCAAGGGATAAAATTTACGTTGTTTGCCGCAGGAATAAGTTGAAAAGCACACAGCCAAATAACAAATTAAACTTCTCATGGCTACATGTGTAATTTCATAGTCGACACAGGTATCGTCATAACGGCTCGCATACTACAAATAAGTCCACAATGCACTGCGCGTCAAAAAATTTGGCGCATGCGCTGTGTCGCGAGCATAAGATCTATTAAGAATCAGTATGTATGGCAAAAATCAATTGAATATACTGTGCAGAGAAATATACATAGCATATCGCATTAATATTGAAGGAAATCTGATCAAGGGTTTAAGAAAATGCATTATCCTATATATACACTAAGGTCCTATCATTATGCACAACAGCTTTAACCTGTACCAGTCTATACATATTTTCAAGAATTCGACATCACTCAGGCACTAGCAGTAGCACCGTCCAGTTAATAGTGGAGAGTCAATAAAGCTACATTACAGGTAGCGTTCTACAGGATCCATTCCGCAATTTGGGACAAAAATTCAAAATTCCATCATACACACTCAAATTCCAAACAAGTAAGGATAAATCAGATACAACCCTCGTTGGACACGTTGGGATGTGCAGGTGCTCAATGATTTCCTTTGCTCATTGAAAAGTACAAATATGCAAGAATTGTGGTATATCTAGTGTTTATATTTTTTCCACATATTCATGGTTTAGTGCGCGATAAACATAAGATAATCTTTGTTATACAGACACACACGAAATATACACATGATTTGATTGGTTTACTCATGTGTCCAATTTGTGGCTTGAAATCAGCAGTTGATTTTGTTGTCGGCATGCAGCATAACAGTCTTTACTTTCCTGTAGAAAGTTTTGGCAAAATTTACCAATCATTTTTCTCTCTATTTTCAGAGACTTGTTGATTTGTCTGTTGTGTTTGACGCAGAATATCCAATACATCATTGTATCCAACATTTGAGCAACATGCCACGAGTAGAAAGGTTGATAAAAGCTCTTTACCCGGTCATCGTGCAAGTGGCCATACCAGTTATTGTGATGACATACACATACAGCAGGTGTTGTTTGGTCATTTTAAAAAGTCTGAAACAATGCATCGCTCTCTCAAGTAATGGTAAAAGGTATGGTATGAGCCTTTACAAATATTCGGTGGGCCAGCATTTTATTGAACACTGCAGAGTGGCTTTCACTCGTTGTCCCATAAAATTCTGGTCTTAAAGCATACAGTTTATGATAGTAATAAAATTGAAACTTTCTTCCTTGTAAAGTTAAAGCTTATTTCCGGAAATATATCATAACATCAGTGAAAGTTTCAATCTACACAAGTTGGGAAACAAATAATTCAGGTTTGCACAGGATCATCTTGATCAATGAGCAGCATGAAGCATGCAAAAATAAATTTGCACGTTTTCAATATTGACATTTCCCCTCAGTTTATCTCAATTACAGTAAATGTAGCTTGCTTTTTCATACATTAATGAAGTGATTTGGTTCAAACCTATTCAATTGTCTTGAAATTGGTTTCGGAAGCAAGCTGATGACTTTTTGCCATTCAGTTCTATAGTGCACAGATATCCCATTACAGCAAGATATTTCACAATTTATGTGTACAATGCGGTTTGTAATGGCGTGAATAAATTAACAAAATGATAAACATAAATAAAAGAGGAAATGGCGAGTATTTAAACAAAAAAAACAAAGACAAAAAACTAACAAAAACAAAAAACACACACAAAAAAAACAAAACAAAAACAACAACCCCCCCCCAAAAACAAAACAAAAACAAAACAAAAACAAACAAAAACAAAAACAAAATAAAAAAAGACCCAAAATGCTTGCTACATTTTGCAAAATCTTTTAGACTCAAACCGCAGTGCCGAAGGTATAAATGTACAGCAATAAAATAACCTGCCTCAATTGATTGTCACATAAATATTTGTCTTTTAATAACATCTACAGCAGTGATCAATTTTAATTTACACAATTCTGAATGAAATCAGTCTGTTTGATTAGGATTACCTAAATTATGCAGCAGCATAATCAAGGTGACCCTGGTGAAGTTTTTTTTTTTAAATTTAATATCCATCATTAAGCAAATCGCCCTCTTGGTTTTGCGAAAGTTTTATTGAATCCCACCCACCCACCCACCCAAAGGGGGGGGGGTGCCCGAGGACCCTGGGTCATGTTGTAATAGGCGTGCCTTGTATTTTGACACTGTCGTGCACCTCCCTGGACTGACAATTTTGTTATGCATAATTCAATACACCTCTGAGCGCACAGTTTATAGCATCAGCAGAGATCTATACATTAGAAGTTGAACTATCGTTTATATCCACAGTGTCCTCGATGCAAAATGTATTCCATTTTCCGTACAATATAGACATTGTACGAGGGATTCATTCTGATCTTATGAATATAGATTTATCATGTACAGGACAGTTATAAAATAACGATTTTACGTTAAAGACTTAATGACAGTCAGATCCTGCCTAAATGCCATTGAATATTTTAAGGATAAGTACCAGTTCTACACTATATCCACTCTTTATACTTTCACACGCAAAACATTTAAGACTAACAGATATTCATTTTGCAAGACCTGTAAAAAATCTGCCAATGGATCATTTTCTCTCTGATGGAGTTAATTGATAATATCATAGTGCGAATATCAAATTCACATATATGACCATGCAATCTTGAGAATAAGGTCCAGCTCACCAAGACATAATGCAAAACTAGGTTTACACAGATATATAATTCCACAGTTTTATTACGTTTTATTTCTTCTTCATTGCTTATCACATGGAAACCGATTTCACACAAGTAACACTGTAACTTTGTGATTAGGCCCTGGTCCCCAGGATACCTCCCCAGCAAAGTTTGTACCCGATGCAGTATCTTCCTGTTTCCCTAACTTTGGCTATGTTTTTCACAAGTTTTCGCTCAGAAATCTCTTCCAAACACGAGACCATATGGGATATATAATTAGAACAAAGTCACATGATGCTTATTACAGCATGCAAAGTGTTTATTACACTAAGCTGGGTGCAACTGTGTATCTCACAACATGCGAGGTGCAAAAGTTGTTGACTGCAGCACACATGGGCCAAACTGTTTATTACAACATGCAAGCTTCAAACTGTATTTATTGTAGTGTTCAAGGTAACAATTGTGGACTGCAGTCTTCGACGGCACAAAACATGGTACTACGTGGGAGAATAAAGGTAAGCAGCGTATCTCCAAGGCTCATATCGCGGTAACTATGCAAACAAGACCAATTTGTAAAATCACTTTTTTTTTCTATTTTTTTGGACATACAGTATTCGAGCTTCCTTGTCAGTACAGTGGACAAACCAGAGTGCAATAGACTGAATTCCATCAAACTGTGTATCATTTACCAAAACACACAAAGGAACAATTCCTTTTGCACGTTACCTACTCCTGGTAACCATTTTACAATAGAATTATCAAATTAAAGCATTGTTACTCGGAGGTTATTTCAAGGGTGAGAATCGATTTTATGGCCTATGCAAGTTAAACCTTTCATTTACTCCTTAGCCCACTCGGTTTGCAGATTCACAACTGACACATAAGGTTGTGTTGAGATTTTTGGTCAAGGGGATATTTACCCCAAGACCGAACTTTATTCAAAAGGTTAGGAACCAGACATTTGTGGAAAGAAATTTTTTCCACCAAAATGGTGTACATGGTCGAACTCTGTCTGGTCGCCACCCTTAATTTCGAACCAGAGTGTGAATCTGCAAAGGTGAGGGTTATTTCCGCCCCACCTTTGTTTGGATTCTCACTATTAACGAACATACTTGTGATGATCTTACAAGTGGCGGAACAATGGGGTGGAGGTGGGGAAAATGTCGTTGACCGTTGCAACTTAAAAATGCAAAGATGTAGCCAAAAGCAGATCTTTGAGACATCTGTGCTGGAGGAGATCTCTTGCAGGACTGAATGTAGATTTGATTTACCCATGTGTAAATGCCGCTATGACCTATAAAGCGAGAACCAATGAAAATGCCAGAAAATTGCATGTGATGGATCACGTGTGTACTATTGTGCAGGGTATGCCAATAACCTGTGCCTGAATGTCTAACATCCTGCTGTCCATGTAGAATACCAGACTACTTTCCTGGCCATAAATGTTCCCATTTGTTAATATCTTTGTCTTTATGGTATGGCCTATGCAAGTTAAACCTATCATATAATCCTTAGCCCACTTGGTTTGCAGATTCACAACTGACACATTTTGTTGTGTTGAGATTTTTGGTCCAGGAGGTTATGTACCCCAAGACTGAACTTTATTCAAAAGGTTGGGAACCAAAGTTAATCTATATAGGGCTGCAACCAGACATATGTGGAAAGAAATTTTTCCACCAAAGTCCTGTACATGACCGAACTCTCTGGTTGCCAACCCTAAATTTTGAACCAGAGTGTGAATCTGCAAAGTTGAGCATTATTTCCGCCACAAAACAGCAGCGTACAACTGTGGAGGACAAAACTCTGGAGCTCAGCCCACCCGAGGCAAGGGTTAAATTTGCAATTGGGGCCAAATGATAATAAATAAAGTGAGGCACATAAAGCCCAACAATTCTATGTCAATACCAATGTCTGACAAAAGTATCGGCAGTGTTGGATTAGGTTGTGTTTGAGAAAAATGGTCAAATTAAATGTTGAACAGTGATACTGGTTAATATGACTGGCAAAAGTGGCAGCATTGTTTACCGTATGAGTCCCAGAGATAAACGTCCACCAGATATTATATACACTGTCCATAGATGCGGTAGCAACGTAATATCACTGCATTGTATTTGTCTTTTTGACAAGAACCACTTCCTAGTAGTCATTACCCTATTCAGCTAACCATAAGCTGTCTAACCCATATACATATTGAATTACTATTGTCCATATTGCACACGTTCCTCCGTAAAATTTTGACAAAGGCTGTATAAGCCCAATTAGAGGGTCTTCAGCGGGTAACTACTCAACATGTTTCGGAGCCTATTACCCGAACATGTCTCTCTGAGTAGCGGCTCCTTGTCTAAACTAAATATTCAGCAAAGATAACCCACATAATAATGAATAAATATGAACGTGGCAAATGATGAATTAGGTAAATACGTGAAGTTTTGCTTATAAATGCAGAGCTTCATTATGAAAGAAGAATACCTGTCAAACAAACCATAATTACTAAATTTGTTTAGCGCAGGTTCAGATAAGAACAATTTGACTTACCCCTGAACCACTATGTACCCTTTCTAGCTGGACAGCTTATCCTAGTTAAACAACCCACCAGTGTTTAACTGAAGTGGAAACAAGCTGGGACATTATAATTATTCAGTCCCAGTAATTGTAAAATAAACAGTTGCCGCTTGACCACCTGTGCAAACCAAGAGAAATCCTAACAAGGACTGCAACAATGTACATCCTGCACCAGAAATATAAAACAAACTCCATGATGACACCTACTCCTCAAACAATTAAGCTCTATTTCACTGCCAACCCTGAGTCAATGTATCAAATATTGTTCATTACGGCTGGCAAAATAAATGCTCCAGCTACAAAAGTTGGGACTGTGTCAATAATCAAAACGTTCCATGACCACCCTGCATTAAAGGTGGTCAAGTAGCATATGTAATGTGGCAGAGTAATATCAAGCAGTCTAGATATGTTGACCAATGGCCTGGTGTATTGGTTCCTTGTTACCGGACACTTTTGATATCAAACCTCAGATGCTTACAACCCAAAGATACATATATTCATAAAACCAGCTTCATGTGATAGGAGTTATAACTGACTACAGTGTTCCTTGCTTAAGCTGGCCCAGCAGGTACAGAGTCCAGCCCATGCAGGAGCCCTTGCCCAGATGGAGAAGCAAAAGCCCCTGAGTATAGACTTGCAGCACTCAGCTGGAACCCACATCAGTTTTTTATTTACCCAGTGAATACACATATACAGAAAACCAGCTTCATGAGGTATGAGTAACTGAATACAGTGTTCCTTGCTTAAGCTAGCCCAGTAGGTAGAGCCCAGCCCATCCAGGACCCTTTGCCCACAAGGACAAGAAAAAGCCCCTGAGTACAACCCGTGTAGCACTCAACTGGAACATGCATCAGTTTTTCATTCACCCAGTCAAAACAATGAGCAATAAGGCAGCTGCTTCTCCAATCAAGAAAGCGTCCAGCCCTGACGGGACACTGACCTGACAGAAAAGTAGCCAGAATAATGAATACAGGCACACAATGCCACTATACGAAAATGTTAGTGTTGCTTGACTCCGACCATGGAACCAGTCCTTCTGGTATCCATGGCGGGACAAGATCTACAAGCCTACCTTGTTCCCCAATGAATTTCTGATCCCCTGTCCCCTGCAAAGTCAATTAATTTACGGCCACTCATATGTATTTTCGAAAGCATCCAACAGCCGTTTAATCTTACTTGACTGTTGCGAACTCCATTTTGTGCATCCCAAGATGCCATCACAATTTTAAAGTTATGGCCTTTGCAGCACATACTGTCTAGATTGCAGAATTTGAGACAGGTGCACAAATGTTCACTGAATTTGGAGCAACTGACAGGCAGACCAGCTGTATAAAGAAACAGGTTGCCCTGTGAAGAGCCTGTCACCTGGGCATATCTTAGCAACAGGTGAACAGGGCAGAGTGGGCTTTTGGTAGCTTTGAAAACCAGCCAGTGTGGTTGATTGCTAACACTTACATTATGTTTAAAATTACGATAACAAACCTTCTGCCAAAATTATGTTTTCGGTCACTGTTGTGACATCACTGATTTGCAAAGTAGAGTTTGTGCTCGCTTTAGATGGACTAGTTAGCTCACCTATGTGGGCATATGTAAAACAGGCAAATGAAAACATGGCTTGACAGAGAATTTGATCAAATTTATAAAGAACTGACTTGGCTGCTTTTAGAATCTTGTCCAAAACTTGGGCCGTTATAGGCAGCTACAAATCAAAAGAAGGTCTGAAGCAGTAAGCCCTAGCCATAATTTTCTGTATCAATAAGCTCTTGGTAGGGGTCAGGCCTACCCTGGACTTTGTGTAAATAAGCGATGGCCAACAGGCATGTGGAGATTGTTTATGCTGACCAGTTTTTATTGAATAGATGAGCTATGTAAAATGACAGAGATACAGTGTAAAGGGGACAGAGACCCTCAAGATTCAAAGTTCTACAAAAGGCTGAGCCGTGTTGATGGGTAAGCCAATGAGGACCTAGAAGCTTCCTGAATGTGCCATGAAGTTTCGTGGTACAACTCCTGTGGTGTTGTGGTAGGACTTTTCTGGGTCTGCGGAGAGATTGATTTGAATTTATAAATCATCCCTCTAGAAAGAACATTGGCTTTGACATTGACGGCTCTGCGTAAATGAGTTGCACGCATCCTGATGTTAAATTTCAAACAAGCAATTACTAATTTTCTCACTACTTTTATTATGTTGGAATCTCGAGATGACTGCTTATCAAATATAGCAACTAGTGCTTCTTTGTCTGTCATGAGTAAAATTGAGTGATTCCGCATTAGGTTTCCCCAAAGCTAAGATGATGGTAATAAAGGTAATATTGAGAGAAGCCCAGTGAGCAGGGAAAGGATTGGCAAAGCAAAGAGCTCAAAGCACTGCTCCACAGCCCCATGCTAAAGAGTCTGAAGACATTTTAATGACCTTGTTTGACACCCAAGCCTCTTCAATGAACATATTACGCCCATTGAAGTGACTGATAAACTAAAGCTAGCATGCTACGTCTGCTCTGGCCTATGAATTGAGAGTGACATAGAAATGAGGCTTTTAATTCCATTAGTGAGGCAAATTAGCCTTTGGAGGAAGTCATGCCTTGTAGGTACTGCGATACAGGCAATAGACATAGTGCCAATGAGTGACTGAAGCTCCCGAAGTGTCATCTTGCCATGTTTCCTGCTGGCCAGTAGTGTCTGTACATTTTAAAATTTTGTCAGAGGGAAGCCTCAGCTCCATGAGAACCAAGTCCAATTCAATGCCCAGGAAGACCAAAGATTGTGAAGGTCTCATTGTCTTGACATGGGCAATGGGCATTCCCAAGGCTGAACACAAAGACAGACATTTTTCGAGTAAATTCTCCTTTTGTTTGCTCGCAAAACCAAAAATCATCAAGGCAATTGGTGCAAATGGACATTCCAAGCCTATGAAGCAAAATCCATGCCAAAGCAGTTCTCAGGGATTCAAATATTTGACACAAGCTACAGATGCCCATTGGAAGACAGTGGTCAGTAGCAACTATTCCATTTGAGTCCCAGGAGAGGATAGTCTTTTGGATGTATTGTGAGTTGCCTAAAGGCTTGCAAGATGTCCACCTCTGCCATGTATGAATTCCAACCTGATGCTTTGAGAGATCTCACAACATCATCAACCCCGGCATACTGAATGGTCGTGAATTTCCTCAGAATACCCTCATTGATTGAGACAGAAACATTGTTTGCTGCATATGAAAGATTATTGTATTTGTGTCTTTTTGTCCAAAACCACTTCCTAGTAGTCATTACCCTATTCCGTAGTCCGAACTCTTTACTCTCCATAAGCTAACCTGTCCCTGTCTAACTTATATACATAGAAGTTCTATTGTCCATATTGCACACGTTCCTCTGTAAAATTTTGACATAGGCTGTATTAGCCCAAATAAATTAAAGGGTCTTCAGCGGGTAACTACTCAACATGTTTCGAAGCCTTTTACCCGTACATGTCTCTCTGAGTAGCGGCTCCTTGTCTAAGCTAAATATTCAGCAAAGACAACCCACATAATAATGAATAAATATGAATGTGGCAATTGATGAATTAGCTAAATATGTGAAGTTTTGCTTATAAATGCAGAGCTTCATATCAAAGAAGAACACCCGTCAAACAAACCATAATTACCAAATTTTCATAGTACAGGTTCAGATAAGAACAATTTGACTTACCCCTGAACCAATATGTACCCTTATGTTTTAGCCTAAAGTCATGGTTTTTTCTTTGGCACCAAGCCTAAAGGACTGAGGTGTAAATTGGGAAATGGTACAGATTGGAAAGGACCAGCTTTTCGACCTAGGTCTATTTCCTTTTTTCAATTTTTAGGTCAGCTGACTTGTCAGCCAGCTCAGCTTAAATCAGGGTCTGTCATCCGGTGTCTGTCCGTCATCTGCCATCTGTCTGTCATCCATCGACAATTCAAATTTTCGACTTCTTCTCCAAAACTGTCAGCCATATTCACTTCAAACTTGCTGGGGATGTGCCTTGGGTAAGTCTCTACCAAGTTTGTTCAAATAAATGGTCATGCTCCGGTGATTTTTAGAGTTTTTATGAAATATTTCGTTCTTTTTAGGGGCAAATCTCTTCTCTCTGAAATCGCTCACCTAATTGCTTTGATATAGCACAGGGACACTTCCAGCGACTTCCATTTCTGAATTTCTTCACCAAGTGCCGCTGCGACTTTTTTCTTTTTTTTATGTCAGCCATATTCACTTCAAACTTGGTCGGGATGTGCCTTGGTTAAGTCTCTACCAAGTTTGTTCAAATAAATGGTCATGCTCCACTGATTTTTAGAGTTTTTATGAAATTTTTCGTTCTTTTTAGGGGCAAATCTCTTCTCTCTGAAATCGCTCACCTAATTGCTTTGATATAGCACAGGGACACTTCCAGCAACGTCCATTTCTGAATTTCTTCACCAAGTGCCGCTGCGACCTTTTTTTTTTTTTAATAATTTTTTGTGTGTTTTTGCTATTTTTGACTTTTTCTCCAGAACCGTCACTCAGATTAAGCTTAAACTTGGTTGATATGTTCCTTTCAGAATGGTCAAACAAAGCTGTTCACTAAGTGGCACTGCTGTGGATTCCTGATTTTTAACGATTGTTTTTTCAATTCGGGTTCTTATCGGTAAATGCAGCTTTCCTATTGATTACTATGTAAGTCAACGGGCCTTCTAATGGTAAGTCACATTTTTGACTTTTTCTCCAAAACCATGATCCAGATTGACTTCAAACTTAGTGGCAATGTACCTTGGGTAGGTTTCTACAAGACTTGTTCAAATGGTCATGCTCCAGTGATTTTTGGATTTTATCATATTTTTTTGACAAATCTTACAAAATCTTCCCCACAACTGTTCACCCAATTGCATTGATATTTCATAACACTCCTAGGGACTCCAAGATCTTAATTGGGAAATCAGGTGGTGCTGAAATTTTTTTATAATTTTTATGAATTTTTGGGTGTTTTCCTTACTTGTCATTTCTCCAGAACCATCTCTCAGATTAAATTGAAACTTTCCGGATATGTTCCTTGTGAAAGGATCAAGCAAAGATGTACACTAGGTGGCACTGCTGTCGATTCCTGATTTTTTTCCATTCGGGTACATATCAGTAAATGCACCTTTTCTATTGCTTACTATGCAAGTCAATGGGTACTCGAATGCATTCTAATGGTAATTCACATTTTGGACCTGTCTGAAGAAACTGGCTATCAGATCTACTTCAAACTTGGTAGCAATGTACCTTGCACATTCAAAACCCCTCTTGTAGAAATACTCTTAGTTTATCTCCTTTAATACAGCATCAAGCCTCTGGCTACATGTCGAAAACACATCAAATTGTATAATCATGTTGTTTGGATTCTTGTTGATGGTCAGTTTAGGCCTAGGGGGCTTTTTTGATGGACTGATGTTGGTGTTAGTGTCACTTTGTGGACTTGTATGGATGATGACCATTGTTGAGAAGGTGGTTGCAACTATTAATTTTTAAATGCTGAATTTTATTGATATTTTCAACAAATTTCAAATCTGTGCTTGCAAAATCTTTGCTGTGCTGCAGATTTTAGTCCCTTTCATGAATTGTACAGTCCTATATGCACAAAATCAGGCACCTATTCAAGCAAATTTACTGAAATATGCTTATAGTTTTCAACATAGAAATTCTGCATTCTTGTCATGTTAAAACTAGACATGGGTTTTTGGACCCTATGGACCTTTGGATGTATGTTTTGGACTCTTTTGGGTGCTGACAAACTATAAATTTATGTGATTCAGCTAAACATACCAAAGAACACAGCGTTTGGTCGGAATTGACTTGGATTTGTTTTATTAGGACTCTGGTTTGGATATGGTAATAATACTGTCTAATTTGGATGGGTTTCTACCCAGTTTGTTCAAGCGGTCTCCAGTGATTTTTATGATTAAATAAAAAAATCTTTGAAAAAGGTTTAAATAGGAAACTTTAACATGGGAATTTCTTGTAATGGTTATAACTTAAATAATTTTGACCAGATTTGTGCCAAACTTGGTGTGGATGTACCTTTCATGTGTCTACCTATTTTGTGTAAGTGGTCTTGCTCCAGTGATGTTTGGACCTTGACCTAATTCCTAAGGTCACAGGACAACCGACACGAAATTTACTATTCACCTGATAACTTGAGATCTTTTTGAGTTAGGACCTTGATGTTGCACATATTAATGTTTCTCTATGAAGGTCATGCTTAGACAGTACATGAGTGACCTTGACCTCATTTCTGGGGTCACAGTGCAACATACATGGATTTAACTCTTTACTATAACTTGAGACTTACTTGAAATGGGACCTTGATGTTGCACATGTTAGTGTTCTTCTGTAAAGGTCAGACTTACTCAGTACATGGATGACCTTCATCCTATCCTAAGTTCACAGAGCTGCATGATGAATGTCTAGGTCAGCTAAACATGAGCTGTTCCCACTGCCCTCTTGCTTGGATACTACATCAGGCCTAAGTTGAGTGCTTTTTGCATTTCTGCAATCCTGACCAAATCTTTCTCCCTGAAAACCCAAGGAGAATATTTAAAATCCATTGATCAGGTGGTTTATTTTGCCCTGGGGTAACACAAGAGATAGCTGCTGAGTATGTCTTTGTTGACAGTGGTTGGAAGTTCATTTGGAGGCACCTGAGGAAAAAGCTGATTCACCTTTGTCTTTACTGGAACACTTGGCGATGGGATGGGTGCCTGGGCAGTTAAAACATGTGTGCAAACCATGCCATGACAAGTAGCAAAGTTCATTGTTATGGTGTCTACCTCATCCCAAACCAAGTTTCCTGAAGCTTTCATAGGACAGAATGATTCGTCATAATCGCCCCAATCTCCTCCTTCCATGGCAATTCCTCTCACAAGGTTGTTGTACTTCAACTGGGCTCCTATACTAGCAATATAGACACACACACACACACACACACACAAATATATGCCGTTCATATGTATATATATATATACATATATATATATATATATATATATATATATATATATATATACATATACATATACACATTATAATCCAGGTACAGATAAAACAAAGGTCCACTATATCCTATCAGAAAATACACCAAAACTTAAATGATCACATTGCTGAACTCGTTGTCCAGCATAATTCCCATTCAAATAGCATGCCATGACTCTGGAATGGAATAATGCCTAGTGAGCTTCATGTAATTCATGGTAGTCTGGCCAAATAGCAAAAGTGCTGAACTGGGCAAAAGTAAAGAAGCATTGAAAAGATTGCACGTGTTTACATGAGAATACAAACAAAAGCACTATAACTATATATTTAATACCACCAACTGTATACACAGTGTACTCTGCAAGAATAATATATTGCCATTGGTATTTCAACATAATACCTGCAATCTCAGCAACCGTGGCCCAAAGTGCACTCTCTGAGACCAAACATACCTGTAAGACTGAAAGAAAAAAACTTTGCCTGCAAATAGCCAAATTGTGATCAATTTCTGTTTGCATTACCTAAAAAAAGCAAACAGTGGTGGATGGGCATGTAAACACCTGCACCGTCCACAAAATACTCTTAAAAATACCAGACATGGTGGAGACACTGAGGGTCAATAGGCACAACCCAAGCCCCAAGAGGAGAAATGGGTAGCCATATTTAATCTCATCACTGTAGCATATACACACTATGTAGACGCACCCACGCACGCTGGTATATTCATCAGGGTGATTATCTGAATACAGGTTGAAGTGGGCATGCACACAAATGCAAATGTAATTGCGTCTGCCACAAAGCAAGATCGGTATAGTTACACAATAATGAGCACGGCACACACAACCCAACAGACATCATGTATAAAGCAGGCACAAACCTGCGTTCACTGGAAATATGCCAGTGCATCAAATTATGGCATTGGCAAAGCCAGTGAGCTTTGAAAACGTCAATAGCCATAACATGTCCACTCGACCCAGTTACCTGAGCTTAACTGTCATGTGACAGACTAAAATGGCGACAAAAGCATCATATGATGGTACCATGTGACCCAAAATGGCAGGAAAAATGAACAAAATGGCAAGATACATCCTACCTGATTTAAGTGACGATGAAGCATGTAACATGGCTTTACGGATGACTCTCCAATACTTAGGCATGCCCACATCACAACTCAAATGGACGCTGTCAGAATCGAAGATTGGCAAGGGACTGTTTTCAAGGCATCTGTGATCCCAACAGTAAGTGCATAGACCAAAGTCCGACATGGACAGTCTTGCCCCCAGGAAAGCTTTTAATTCCTCTCTAGAGTCCTCTTAGACCACTGATGTAATGTGGGCTACATTGCACAAAGAATTCTAGGACCACCACATACCTAACAAAACTGAGTTCCAACAGCACTTGTATCAGGCACATAAAGTGTTCACGTACCTCTGATGCCTCCAGAAGACACAAGCAGTTTCCCCTGACCTGGAGAATTACCACCTGGGGATGAAACCTCTGAATCACTGAATGCCAAGGGAGAATGTCTTGACGAAGAATATTGGTCACTGAAGCTCTGCCTTGGTCATGCATCTTGAAATGGCACTAGTCAAGATGTATGTCCAGGCGAGGAGGTTCCCTGTGGAAAGCCAGGTTCAGCCATCTGAGGAAACTGTGCCCCAGCCGAGTATGTGTGGTTTGCATTGGGAAGGCACCATTGTGGGCCCCATAGTGCAAGAGTTAATGCTGTGCAGTCACTGCCTTGCAACTTACTGATGAGTATGTTTAGCAACCAGCACTCTTACAAGCAGTAGTAAGTAGAATTTAACAAACAATGTCATTGACCCTTGCAATTTAAAACTGCAAAGATGCAGTCAAGAGCAGAGCTTTGACATGTCTGTGCTGGAGGAGATCTATTGCAGGACTGAAGATAGATTTGATTTCCCCACGGGTAAACGCCACTGTGACGGGGAATTAAGCGAAAACCAATGAAAATACCAGGAAATTGCACCTGACGGATCATGTGGGTAGTATTTTACAAGGCATGTCAATTACCTGCACATGAATATCTAGCACACCACTGTCCATGTACCAGACTACTTTCCTGGCCAATAATGTTGCTATTTGTTAATAGCTTTGTCTTTTTATTCTGAATGACCAAATGAGGACCAGCATAAGCAGTGAACGAATCTTGTTGCAACACTTAAAGTTTATACTTCATTATTCCTTTGCTCCTTTTTCTGTGGCTTTGTTCATGATTATTGCCTCTGGTTTCATGTATATTTTACAAGCATATAGCATGTGCATACCAGATATCCTCGATAGACATATGATTGAATTTGTGAGATTTTACTGGTATGCAAGGTCAGAAGTGATAATATCGTTTATGAAACATTAATGTTCTCGATGTCATTACAGCTTTGATTAGGATTCTGAATAATAGTCCTTTTTACTGTTGCAGGTCATAAAGATGATGCTTCTGGTAGTTTTGTGTTTTTTAATTTGTTGGACACCTGCAATAATTTTGAATCTCCTTATAGACCTGTTTATTGTGCCAACTAAGGTAATAAGCAGAAGCAGCAACTATTCTATGCCGTTCAACTTATATCTTCTGGGGCTGGCAAACAGCTCCTTTAATCCTTACATTTACCCTCTCTGTTCAAGGTAAGGAAAATTGGCGGTGTGAAAAAACAAGAATTCAAGTATATGTAAACATCTGTTACTTTCTACGGTTATCCTCTCTGTATCGTCTGGTGGTGCTTGTATGTATGTATGTATGTATGTATGTATGTACGTACGTACGTACGTACGTATGTATGCATTGTATGTATGTATGTATGTATGTATCCAATGAGCATCTGCCATTTTTTCATACCTGTGGAAGCCTATCCGCTTACTCCTTTTATCCATATATATATATATATATATATATATATATATATATATATATATATATATATATATATGCATGTGTGCATACACATGTATCTATGTTTGTATACTGTAATATTTCCCCAGCTGAGATAAACCATTCCTCTCAATTTCATGCTTTTTTGTAAACACATCACACTTTCAATTCATAGGAACTGACATTATAATGTAACAGCAGAGCTGTTTTTATTGCTTTGGTTATTTGCTTGTTTGTTTGTTTTTTGCTTTGTTTGCTTTTTTTTGGCGGAGAGGAGGAGGGGGTCAAGATGCAGATATCAGTATGCCACAATACATTGAACACCAAATGGTCATATGGGGAAAAGAGGATTCGTTATTTAGTACCCTGCCGTAAGACTGAATGTCATGACATTCAGTGGGTTTGCCATTTTGCTTAGTCTTTGTTCGCAACTTAGATACAGGGAACTGTGTGGTTACTGTATACTAGGCAGGGAATGCAGGAGGGAGATGTTGGTTCCAGGCAATGACTTTTAACACCGAGTAGCCAACTAACCAATGGTCCCCTCAGGCTCTAAACAAATACAATGACACTGCACTGTAAGGTGCTGCCCTCACATGCTAGCATTGAACATTAGAAATACATACATAAAACCAGCTGACGCATAATAATAGAGGTGATTATTGTACAGGAACCATACTGCATATGATCTTTTCTCACCAGGCTCCACCAGGTTTTGAAACTGACATCCCTAGCACTAACATCAAGTTGTTGGTTGCTTCTTTAAATATATCATGGCTCTTAGGACATCAAAAAGTGGGATGTAAACTTTGACAATTTGTCTACTGTTTTTTCTCCTGGGGTGGGGTGATTTGTGCATCCAATGTATTTTGCATGTTACAGTTGTCTCAACTTGGCAACGCAATGTACTTTCCCGAATAATGCTATCACACAAAGAGGAGCAACAGTCTTTTTGAGCTGTTCCAAACAACCCCTTCCAACAGAGGTACAATACAATACTTTCTATCTGTACAGAGTAGCCAATCCAGTCACTGCCTGTGTCTAAACATAAACTTTAATTTATGGTAACCTACTAATACTTTTCAAATGGCAGACAAACTCTTCTGGGTACCTATAGACCAGAGTGGGATATATTTGGGTTGGTTAAGAAGGGCAGTATAGGTCGGGCTGTTTGCACAGACCTCTTTTTCTATCAACCATAAGAGCATTTAACACTCACATTGTGAAGCCACTTTGTGCATTACTGCATGACATATTTTTTAGAAGACAAATTATAACCAGCTTATTCTTACCTACATCTGAAACTTTAGGAAGTTCCGGGAGACATTTTCAGCCATTTTACCATGTAAATGGCAGAAAGTGACAGCCATACAATCAGATGCTTTGCGTGGGAACTCTGACTCTACATTGCCAACAAGGATAACAAAGTCAACACTTTCACAGAATGAAAGAAAATAAAGCCAAACGGGATACAAGAACTACTGGGAACTTCACTGAGGCACAAAAATATGCAAGCAATTTGTTTTTACAGCAGGATGCAAACAACAAAAAACATTCATGTTTGTGTGCACACAAACTGCAAAGGATGGCCAAGGACGATGCAAACTGGACGTACAATGGATTAACAAAGATAAATAAATATAGTTTTCGTGTGAGTTATTTTGATTGTTAAAGTAAAACACTAAATCAAGCATTTGGCACTCTAATTCTTTGCAGAGAATTACTGTAAATACCAAAAAGCGAATGCAATTTGTGAGATTTGTATTTATATAATTGTGTTAACTTCAACTGCAAAGATTACATTTTAAGTGCAAAACACAAAACGTTTGTACATATATACTGGCTTAGCGCAAAAGGACAAGTAATTTTACATGGATAAAACGGTGAAAATGTCAATAACTGATGATTCTTACATTCTCTTCTCTTCTTGCACGGAATTGCCGATGGCTTGCTCAAAGTGGCGTCAGATGATGCATAGACGTACATTTAAAATGTATATTTTAATTGTATGTATTAAATTACTATGTAACGAACAATTACTTTACTGTGAGTTGAAAGTGATTTTTGTACGGAAATATAAATGAGTATGTATGTTAGTATGTATGTATGTATGTATGTATGTATATATTACATATTATTTTAAACAGTTAAATAAATTCGGCCTGTGGAGGCGACTGAGCTTCTCTGTATTTAATTTAGAAGTCATTGTTGGGTTGGAATCTGTTTCATAAATATTTCATTGATTATATTGAGCTGTGGGTTTTGTTCTTCGACTCATATAGTTATAATGGAGGTAGAGCATTGTTGTAATGTTTCAGATTCACAAATATCACAAAAACGACGTGGGCCTACTTTCTTCTTCTTTTGCTATCAGCTCATATGATTGAAAAGTCAGGAACACCGAAAAGTGGCAGACCTGCCATATCTCTTTTTATCTTTGCCCAAGTGATAAATTTGGAGTTTTAAGTAGCTTTGGAACAACCCCCCCCCCCCCCAAAGTTTGTAGTTAATGAAGAATGTTTCGAAGGTTGAGAGGGCCAGTTTAAAACAACCAGTTGCCTTTTATGGGTTACTGCCTGTCTCAAGTTCGGAGTGAAATGTGTTTCCTCACTTTGATATTGGAAGCTAAAAGTCGATGTTTTGGAAATTTTGAATCTCTCCCTTTTGCCTCATTTAACTTTGCTGTCATTGCTGGGTTGGAATTTATCAAGATGGGCAATGTATTTCTGAACTATTTTAACCTAAAGCCAAAGCATAAATGCACAACAACTAAATACTGCATCCAGCTGAGGCAAATGGGTGTACTTTTGAAAAAGTATTCACATGCCTAGATTTGCAAAAAAAAAATGTCCTATAATAAGATTTTAAAATAAGGACCCATGTCGAACTTTGTCTTAATTTTATGTCCTTGGTGTTATTTTGAAACCTAGTGAAAGATGATATTAATTACATTGATTAAATACCTGCTACATAAAAGATGTTTCTTTATAATATGCTGCTAAAAAAACTTCTCTCTCTCTCTCTCTCTCTCTCTCTCTCTCTCTCTCTCTATATATATATATATATATATATATATATATATATTCTGTTTGCGAAGGAAACATAAACAAGAGGGAGCGCTGTGTGAACATTCCATGCTCAGCCGACATAGAGATTCATCACACTTGTGGCTCTGTGAACTTGAGTTAGGATCACGGTCATCCATGTACTGAGTAAGTCTGACCTTTATGGAAGAACATTAATACGTGCAAGTAGTTCTCAAGTTATAGTGAAGGGTAAAATTCACGTATGTTGCACTGTGACCCCAGAAATGAGGTCAGGGTCACTCATGTACTGTCTTAGCGTGACCTTCATAGAGAAACATTAACATGTGCAACATCAAAGTCCTAACTCAAACAGATCTCAAGTAATACCAGTGAACAGTACATTCCATGTCAGTTGTCCTGTGACCTTGGGAATGAGGTCAAAGTCCAAAAATCACTGCATCATGACCGCTTGCACAAAATACTTAGACACTTTTGAAAGGTACATCCATACCAAGTTTGACATAGATCTGGCCAAAATTATTTAAGTTATTACCATTAGGCTACCTGTCTTATCGGCAAGCAAGTATAAAAATTGTGCTACTATTAATAGTGCTAGAATGCCATGGTCAGAAAACCAGCAAGTAAATATTCACTTGACCACGGTTTTACAAAGTTCTGTAGAATGATCTGCACGTGAATTGGTTTTTGTCAGTGGTATAAAAGAACATGCAAATTTGCTGACTGCAGGCGGCCCCTGGGCCTATAGCTGGCCATACAAAACCACATGTTATATAGGCCACTCTCGGCTCGTCTTGCATAGCAGACACTACTGTAGACGTTAATATGTATGTATATGTATATATATATATATATATATATATATATATATATATATATATATATATATATATATATATATATATATATATATAAGAATTGTAAATACAGAACTCCTATTGAGAACAATACATCTAGGTTCATGTGTATGCACTACCCATCACAGTCTGTGTATAAGAGTGCGCATGGTTATGCTTTTGAAAATATAAATATGAAATGGGTAAAAAAGTGAGAGCTGAAAACTGATCTATGTAATATATATTATATTTATCTTAAGTAAGCCTACATTGGTCAGTGATTGACAAACGTTGTGGATACAGTCGAAATGCTGAGACATGAATGAGATTGATTGGCTACCAGCACGCCTCGGTTCCAAGCTAAGCCTTAGGCTGTGACGTCACCAAAATACACAAAATCCAACATGGCGGCCATGATATTAACTGGTATCACATACAAATAAGAAATTTGTAAAAAGTGGTACAAAAGATGTGTTATGATCTCTTACCTTTATATGTCCTCTTTCCACAGATTTAAATCCACATTATGGTATTATTCCAGTCTAATAATAGGGCCATGGTAGTCCAATATGTCCATTTCATTTCTGATCTGTCAGCCATTGCTGACCAAAATATCCAGAAGTCCTGTACATGTAATTTGATCAAATTTTGTACAAGCAATGTGATGACAAAATATTTTGCCATCCACTGCAAAAATACTTTCCTGATGCAAGCAGTAAGATGTAGGTCCAAATTAGAAAGAAATAATCTTCTGACCTGACTTTGAATTTCAACCTCTAAAATCCGCCATTTTGCAAAAAAATCCACTTTTTCTACAAAGCTCCACTTTTGTAACATGGGGTCTATTCCCGGCAATTTGCACCAAGAATGAACTGCCAAAGCATACAGATCCATAATCCAATGGGGGTGGTGGGATAATGACAACCTTGTGTCCACCTTTCAGCCAAAAAGGAAGGAACCCCAAAATGACATATTTAGGGGGTAGGGCCCTTTGAATTTTGATCAAATCTGTACAATTTGCCCTAGAATGCTCAAATATATTTTTTTCACAATTTCAAAATATCAGTAAGTATGAAACTTAGCCTAATCTATGTTATTACAGAAAAGATTTTATTTTATCAGTAGTTCTAAACCCCCTTTACTTCTGATAAAATGGACTGTTCTGTTATTCAAATTGGACCACTTGTATCTTGAAAATTTAACCCAATCCAGCCCAAATTTATACCCTTTTGAAAAGCATGAACACTTGTTGGTCAAGTTACAGCGTGAAAGGGTCATGGATCTGTTTTAAATTAAAATACCAGAGCAGTATCTGGTTGGTGGGTGTTCCAAACAGGCATCTCTTGTGTCTTCAGTGGGGTATCGGGTGACAGGATACTCGTAAAATGACCATTAATCGTAACCCAATAAATGCACTGACTGTTATATACAGTAAAACCTCTCTAACCGAACACCTGCATATACCGAACACTTCTCTATACTGAACACCATTTCTTGGTCCCGAATGTATACTTCCAATGTTAGCAAACTTCCCTATACTGAACACCTCCCCTTACGGAACACTTTTTTCAGGTCCCAAGGGTGTTCGGTATAGGAAGGTTTTACCGTAAGTGGTAAATGACTTATCACACCCCTTTCATGTGATCCGCGAACACCTCAACACTCCCAAATAGCAGGGACTAAGATGTGCCCATGCGTCTTTGTTTACATAAGCACTACCCAGCAATGGAACAGAGAACGAGGCTGCTGATTTGACCCCTTATCTCGCATCTCATTAAACCCAGGTCAGCATCTCGACTGATAATTGAGCTGGCCTATTGTTTATTAGATTATGGCATCGTTCAGAAAAAACAGCCATATCCGGATATACATAACCCCACATGTGACTGTTGTCATACTCTCCAACAGAACCACAAAAGAAACCCCAGTAGAATGCGTAATCATGGTTGCGTAATAGGAACTTCCGATACAAGGTTCGCAGTCCAGGCCAATACACAGTATGCAAAGTAATTTCCCGCCACAAAGCACGGGTTTGACGCTTGGCGATCACATGGAACGTGCGGGTCGCATCACTGTCACAGACAGGCTATATACTCATTTCTCGCAAAATTAGTAGTTTTTGAGAAATTTCAGCTCACAAATGCCAAACTGGTATTCTTTTAGTACTTCGCGGGCCACATATAAGAAAAATTCCCATATGCTTTTAATAAGTAGTCCGTATTTCCAAAATATAAAGAATAACCCTGCTTGTCCCCACAGAGACCGACCCGTATCTCGCCATTTCTCACCAAGCGAGACTAGGCAATGAGGTATGCAGTCGAGGCGGGAACTTAATATGCATATCTCCTATCAGGGACGAACCATTAGAATCGGGGGTGGGGGTATGCATTTTAGTTAAACATACAATTTTTTTCAGTTGCCCATAACAGTACATAATTTTTTTTCCACCTCACCTCACAGTACTTTTTTTTTAATACTGAAACCCATGGACGTAAGTATTTTAGCTACCATTGTGTAAGAAACATAATGTCGAGAGAAGCATTTTAGAAGCCTTAAATATGTCCGGCGCATTTGAAAACTATGTGAACACAGAAGTTCCAAATAGAAATCATTTGAGGGTCCAGGGGGCGAAGACCCCGGACGCCCAGAGGTTCTGACAAAATAAGGCTGCATTTGGAGGCCTATTTTTTCACCAAAAATCTAATGTTTGTACCCTTGAAACCCTGCAAAAAAGACGCAAGTTTATAACTGGCTATTCTGGGGTAAACATGGGAGAAGAGAGAAACAGAATATATTTAGTTTTACTTATGTTGCAGAGCAGATAGCATCTTCAGCCATGAATTACCCTACTATAATCACGTAAAATACATTACTTTGCACTTTTCATATAAGCAAACTTTTAATATTCTCTTTGACTCGCTTAACTGAAATATCAAAGTGCTATGAATACACGGTATTACACACCGCATTAAAAGTGTGTTAATGACCGATGTGGTTTTGGCTTTTAATATTGGATATTTGATTTAAACATATTGTATTTGTGTCTTTTTGCCCAGAACCACTTCCTAGTAGTCAATATCCTATTCCGCAGTTCGAACTCTTTACTCTCCATAAGCTAACCTGTCCCTGTCTAACCTGTATACATATGGAATTACTATTGTCTATATTGCACACGTTCCTCTGTAAAATTTTGACATAGGCTGTATCAGCCCAAATAAATTAAAGGGTCTTCAGCGGGTAACTACTCAACATGTTTCGGAGCCTTTTACCCGTACATGTCTCTCTGAGTAGCGGCTCCTTGTCTAAGCTAAATATTCAGCAAAGACAACCCACATAATAAAGAATAAATAAGAACGTGGCAAATGATGATATTTTATTTGACCGGATACAATAGGGGAGAAGGGCAAAGCCCTATATTAACCCCTCTTGTGGAAGAAAGACGAATGGACAGGACAGACGAAACAACACAATACCAAGTGCGATGCTCTAGGTACACTTACCATCCACCGTAAACGGGACACAGAGCATCGCATTCTGGAACGAGTTGAAGGATACACCAAAAGTGTAACAAGACAGACAGTGGGGCTGCATAGATATAACTAATCATACGCTAAATGTGAAAGATGTAAATATATTTTTCTGAGGAAGGTAACAGTCGCACGATAAACAACGAACTAACTCAATTATGTTATGGCATCAGACTGAAAGCGTCTAGTTTTTTAAGATATAGTCATGGACAGCCAGAAATACGTATTTATTATTTTGGAAACTGTAGCCTGAAGCACCATTGACAGACAAAAAAATAATGCCATACATCTTCAACGTCTTGCCTGCATCTACATTCTGGAGAATCAATAACACAAATATCAAACAGGTGAGCATTCAGATGACTGCGGCCCATGCGCAGTCTAGCGTGGATGACTGCCGGGTATTGTTTCCCAACATAATAAAGTTAAGTTTGCTTAACTGATCTTGGTACATTCTGGGTAGTTTTCTGTTTGAAATCAAATAAAGCTTCTGAATTTCGCACTGCAGAAGGAAGTTGGTTCCAAAGTTTGGTTGTGGCTGGAGAAAAAGATGTGTGAAAGAGTTCAGTTGTAGTTCTTAAAGGTGGTATATCTGGCGTCTGCCTAGTATTGTATCTTCTATTGTGATTTGGATCGTTGGGAATAATATTAGTGAGGTATTCTGGGACTAAATTGTTTTTTATTTTGTACATATTTATTAATTTACTCCTTTCTCTGCGTTTTGCCAATGATGTAAAACCAGTTTCTTCATATAATTAACATTTGGTGTAGTCCGCATGGCACCAGATATGAACCGGGCAGCAGCCAGCTGAATGTTCAAGCCTCAATGCATCCGCCTGAGTGCAGCATTCCCAGACAATGCAACCATATTCCATATCGTATATCATTTCTAGAGTCTCTCTATCAAGGCTATATCGCAAAGTTTTCAAAATTTTGAGCTGCTCAGTAGCTTTCGTGACTATCGTATTTATGTGATCATGCCACCTAAGATCAGATCGAAGTAAAAGTCCTGAATGTTTATGCTGGTCAACATTATCCAACTGATGGCCTTGGAACACGAAAAAAAAAAAAAAAAAAGAAAAAAAAAGGGGGGGGGGGGATTCACCTGGATCCGTTTGCGAGAAATTAACATGGCCCTTTTTTTAAAGCGTTGAAAGTTACAAACCAATCTTGAGATCTAACTTCTATGGAAGGAAGCTCAACGTTCATCATGATTGCTGACAGAAATGGATTAGCAACATTAAGATATAAGGATGTATCATCTGCGAAGTGTTTAATTTTCGATCGAACAACGTCGATTATATCATTTATAAATATCAAAATTGGCCCTAAATCAGAGCCCTGGGGGACAATACCATTTATTGTGCTCTACTGAGATGCCTGTCCATATAATACAAAGCGCTGTTGGCGATCAAATAAATAATTTAAAACCAATTGAGCAGAGAACCAGATATGCCACTGAGCGCTAATTTGTGCAATAGACCATCGTGCCAAACACGATCAAAAACAAAAAAAAACCTCCTTTAGTTGGTCGATTGTAAGGCACAGTTCGTGACAGAAGGAAAGAAGCTGGTTGACTGGAGAGTCAGTAGGAATAAATCCGGACTGGTTTGCCGACAGGAGATTATCCATAAGAAAATTAAATACATGCTCAAATATAACTCTTTCCATTACCTTCCCAACACAAATGAGGAGAGAAATTGGACGATAGTTACTACATGAACTTGGGACACCTTTTTCATACAAAGGGGCTACATTTGTCTTCTTCCACAAACCGGGAAAGTGTTAAAGAGACAGGGACAAATTGAATAGTCTAGTCAATGTAACAACTATAGAGGACGCTGCTTCCTTCAGAATACGGGAACTGATGTCGTCAGGACCGGTGGCCTTTGTGACATCTAAACTTTCCAGAGTATGGCAAACTTCAGTTGGATTGATTTCAATGGATTCCAAAATGGTGGGCAGATCGACGGGAGGGAGTATAAGGCGCCATCGATGTTTTAAAGATTACTTTGACTCGAAAAAAAAAATAATAAATTGAAAATTTCAGCTTTGGATATACTCTCAGTCACATGACGGTTTTCATGTAATAGGCCTAAAGATGGGATAGTAGAAAATTGGTTACGATTTATAAAGTGTTTCACAGTACTCCTCCAAGCTTTATTCTTGAGTTTGGCACTTTTCAGAGACACGTCAAGTTTATCATTATAATTTTGTTCAGCATTTTTCAGCTGCTCCTGGTACTGATTACGTGTTATGTTTTAAGTACTCCAAGCTAGCGTATTGTGTTTTTTTCTCTTTTTCTACCTAATACGCTCGACTGACCTTCCGCTTCTCACAGCAGAGTCTGGAACTGTACCAGGGGAGATCAGAAGGACGAACTGTTATAGTTCTATTGGGAACCGTATCTTTGGCGACTTGAAGAAACAATTCTGTCCATTTTTTGAACAAACATCAATATCTTCCGAGATGAAACAATCGTTCCAATTTATTTCGTTCAAAGAATTTCTAAATGCATCCAAATCGGCTTTCTAGTAAAGCCAAATATGTCTTTTAAAGGAAGACTCTTTCTTGCGCCGAAAGATATATGTTAGCGCCTGTAACTGAACGATCGCACTTGAAAATTGGTGGTAAAACTCGCGGATCTTTGTCAAAATCTGGTATGTTAGAAATGATCTGGTCAAAACACGAAGAAGTTGTTTCGGTGATTCGTGTTGGCTCATTTATATGTCGAGTAAGAAAGTGTGTAAGGCAGAACTGTTTTAATTTAGAACCAGAAGTGGTGGATATTTAATGACAATTTCCCTGGTGATTAAGACAACATATGTTATACTGGTTTTACATGTACTATAATATCTATTGCACACTCTTAAGCTGGGTTTCCATGTGCGCGTATTGCGTACTGCGTATCGCGTACTGCGTAGTGCGTAATAATTGCTTGACTTAAAATTAACTACCCCATTTCCATGTATGCGTAGTGCGAGGTGCGTAGTGCGTACTGCGTGTCGCCTATGCGTTTCAATCGCTCTGTGTGGCGATTTTGTACGCATCACGCAGGGTAGACGCGCGTAAGATACACAAAATGGCGCCAAATTCTACCAAAGTAAACATACATACATACAGTATACGCCTGGTTTGCGGATACATGGAAAATGGTATCCGCAGTACGCAATACGCACCCCCAACTACGCAATACGTTGTACACAATGCGCAATACGCGCACATGGAAACCTAGCTTTACTCCAGTATTAAAGATTGATATGTTAATGTCAGGACAATGCTCTTACTAGCAGTACATTATAAATATTAATATTCCTCCTTTATATACTGTACATACATACATATAGCATCGATTACTTGAATTTGAAAAAAAATTCTAGTTTTGTAAATAAAAATGAAAACATAAATAAAGAATAAATAAAAGCAGGCTTTTGCACGTTTTGAAGTCCTTTTGATGATCGCCTGCCTAAGAAATATGATTCAGTATTCTTAAGATAAATAAAACTGAAAACACAAGATTCTACATGCCACTTAAAAAAAATCTTAATTCAAAAAAACTCCCATAGGTGCATGCAACTGGGAAAAAGTACATCCAATTACACTCTATAAAGTGTTTGTGACACTATGAACCCTAATAAGAACACTGGAACCAGATATATATCTTTTGTGAACCTGCACTACTGTAACACGGACTTCGAATTCAAGTTCCTCATGAATGGACCTTTCATTCAAGTACTTTTATCGAAACACACACAATATATCGGAGTTCTAGCTAATTTATATGGAATATTTAAAGGGTAATATTAGATACCAAGAATTTTCAACATTGCTAATTGAAGTTTGGGGGTGTGTGTTGGTTTTTTTACTATAAACAGTAGAAAATTGTTACTTTTGCAAGCAGTACTTTATTTTTTTAAGGTAAATGAGGCAGTATATTATTTTTTTCACTGATTTAGTGACGTACGTCATTTATTTTAAAAAAATGCATGGCCTTCCCCTACGATTCTAATGGCTGGTCCCTTATGAACTTGTTGCCCCACACCACACCATGCAGACCAAGCCATATGCGAGCCATGTAAGATTACGCCTACAACTGACTTTCAGTGTCCTGGTAATCATGTGTTCCTCCCTCTTCCTCCCCCTCCCCGGCCAACGTGAGGCTGGGGAAAGGAACCACCTTGTCGGTTTCCGTCTATGGCAGAGTCCTTCCGAGCAATGTACACTGATCTTGTGAAGATGACTCTAAATTTTGCTCGGTAAAAAGCACTTAGGCCTATCTTTGTCGTAAGGGATGCAACCTGTTGCACACTGGAATTTAATTGATCGAACATTTGACGCTGCGTAGTGCACAGTTGATGCAACGCTGAAATTATCTTGAGGAACTGGGGAGAAATAACAAAGAGTGGATTAAAGAACAATAAAACTGGTACTGTTTCACTCTTTTCTTTGATCTATTGTGAATCATGGAGACATAACTTCATGCATCAATGTTGAAGGCCATGAATCCTTCAGCGTGTTTACATTTCTGACACTCAGGAGTCATGACATTGTAAATTCGTGAACAGGTACCTCAGAAGCCGATCAACTGTGTGTAACTTTAAAATGAATGACTGGGCTACTGAACCGGGTCCGGTTTGGGTTGTTGAAGCGACTAGAGGGCCAGACCCGGTACCGCAGACAATATGCACAGAAAAGCCAAGTGAGCCGGATCCGGTACTCTATTCAATATTGTGAGAAATCACTTGAATGTCGGGCCCGGTACCGTAACTAATAAAGAGCTGGAGCCTGGGGTGCCGGGTTTTGTACGTGATGTAGTAAACAGGACCCGGTAGAAAGGAAATAAAACTCCTATACAAGTGTCTCGATTTCTGATGCTTCGATGTGATGTCGACCGTGCACTTATGACGACTGATGTAGATAGCATTCAAACATCAGACTACAAGCTATCATCTCTGCCTTCTACAGTCTGGGGTAGCAAAGGATTACAGCGCGCTTACACGTATTTCCTTTCATTTTGTGTGCAGTCAGCCCATCAGATTCCATATGAAGCCATGCCTACATGCTGCCACACTTTCGGCTGTGGGTGCTATGTATGACAAACATTACTTTTAAACGAGTTGCCCTGGCAATCTTTGAAATCATGCAATAAAGGATGGCTTTGTTTTAAATTCTGCATGATTAAATGTAAATCAAAATTAAACATAGTGCACAATTTGTAATAAAAATTGAACAACAATAACTTTTTAAAAAAAATATGATAGTTCAGGGTTTTTGGCCTTGCCTTGAGAATAAGCATATTTTGTCAAACTGCCCATGATTCTCTTGTTCCTCATTAGATCAGTCTTCTTCGGCCCTTGTCTCTGATACAGTGCCTGTGCCCAGGTCTTGTACAGTGGTGGTGCCTTCATATATGGTGTCTTGGTCTTTTGTGGTTGTACTTATTGTTTGTTCTTTTGGAGAAGAGATGTTTTGGTCTCTAGATGCGCTAGTGTCTTTGTTTTTCGGGAGAATTGGTGTCTTGGTTTGACTCAATTGTGCCGTGACATTGTCCATTCAGGACCCACAATCTTGCTATTGAACTCAAATTTTACTATATAAATTTACATATATTAATTAGTGAAACTGTAATACTACCGAACCGGTTTAATGGACACTTCGTAAAATATAATGTTTGAGAAAGACCACATGTTCCCTTTGATCTGTGCTATGTCAATGTCAATTCTCGCGGTTGACAAAATAACAAGGACTATTTATAATTGAGGAACTGTAATTTTGGTCTTGCACATGGGCACCAACTGGTATACTTTTCCAAAATGTGCAGACATGTACTGTATGCTCGTCTTCTTGACCTCTATAGGCTGTCTTCTATATTATAACACGCTCTTCTGGTTGTGGATTGAACAAAATCAATCTCTCTCTCTCTTCTGAATATATATATATATATATATTAAAATCTCCCCATTAAGACCACCTACGGGACTGAAAGTATGGTTTTAATAGAGAAGTGGTCTGAATAGGAATATGATTTAAGTAAGAATAAACAAAAAATGCGACTAAGTTGGTGGTCCTAACATGGAAACAGATTCTACTATTAACTGTTTTAATCCACAACGGCATGTATTGGTGAGTTGATTTTCATTATGACAATGCCACACACACAAAAGACAATAATTTTTTGCATGTTTCAATGCATGACGCAATTAAATGCTTTTTTCCGCCTTTTTTAGTGGCAACGTTTGCTTACATCATACATGTTGACATGTTGCGAATGTTGCATAGGTCAGGTTATGTCTGAAGGTGTGAATTAAATAAACAGAAACGAGCATAGGCCTAGCAACATATTTGAAGGTTGGAGGATGGGGGCTAATATCGGAGGCCACACAAGCGCCGAGGGCGCGAAGTTGGTCCAGCGGGGTGGGGGGCATGCCTCCCTCCCCCCCCCCGCGAGAAACATATTAAAAATAAGAGTTGAAAATGTGCATTCTGGCCCATTTCAATGCCAGTTTTAGCACATTTTAGTGTCATAAAAGCTTGCGTTTGGGTTCAGAGAGAGTTTAGAATTAAACTCAAGTTTATTCTCGGATAAACTTAGGAATTCTGGGATGGGGCAGAAACATATCCTTGCCCCCCCCCCCCCTCCGGTTTCGTGTAGTTTGGCTCAGCTGACAGCTAACGTCTCTCCGAACCCTATAGGTGTTAAAACATGAAAAATGCACAACAGTGCCTCTTATCCCCAGAGGCCTGTTGTAAACAAAAGAGCATTTGTCCGACTTCGGCGACATGTGTAGGCCCACGTATACCGAGCTTGTAAGTACTGCTATGTTGTACTTTTGTATTTGCTGTTTGACCCTTCCACAAGAAAAACATTCACAAAGTCTCAACTTAATCTGAGTCGCGATTCCGTTAAAGTCAAAAAAGCAAAAACAGACAAAAAAAATCTTAAGAATATAGAAAATTACAGCGCCACCAGACAAACCAATTAAGAACTAGGAGCCTCTAAAAGTGTTACTGTGTAATATCAAAGCGATTGGGTGAGCGGTTTCGCAGAAGAAAATTTTTTTTTAAGATTTGCCTCCGAGAAAGAACCAAAAAATTGAAAAAAAAATCTAAAAATCAATGGAGCGTGACCATTGCAAAAGATCTGGTAGATACCCACTCAAGGTACATTGCCATCAAGTTTGAATGCAATCTGGTCGACAGTCTTGCAGAAGAAGTCGAAAATGTGAGTTAGCATTAGAATATTAGCATTAGAATGCCCATGGACTCACATAGTAATCGATAGAAAAAGTGCATTTACCGATAAGTACCAGAATTGAAAAAAAAAAAAAACAGAAGAAAAAAAAACTGGTAAAAGTCAGGAATCCACAGCATTGCTACCTGTTGTTTGAACCTTCCACAACGAACATATTTATCAAGTTTCAGCTTGATCTAAGTGACAGTTCTGGAGTAGAAGTCGAAAATTGCAAAAACATTTAAAATATAATGAAAAATTACAAAAAACCCCGACCTCCTCCTAGCGAACAAATTAAGAACTAGGAGTCTCCAGAAGTATTCTTGTGTGATATCAAAGCAATTGGATGACCGGTTTCGGAGAAGATTTTTTTCCAAAGATTTTCCTTCCTAAAGACCCCCCTCCCCCCCAATCACATAAAAAATCCCAAAAAACAATGCAGGGTGGCCATTGGAACAAATCTGGTAGAGACCTACCCAAGATATATTGCCACAATGTTTGAAGGCCATCCGGATGACGCTTTTGGAGAACAAGTCGAAAGTGTGAATTTGCATTAGAATGCCCCTTGACTTACTTAGCAATCAATAGGAAAGGTGAATTATCGATAAGTAACAGAATTGAAAACAAAACAAACAAAAAAAAAAAAACAAAAAAAAACAAAAAAAAAAAAAAAACCAAACAAACAAACAAACAAACAAACAAACAAACAAACAAAAAAACCCTGTTAAAAATCAGGAATCGAAAGCATTACCACCTACTCGACAAGTTTGTTTGACCCTTCTACAAGGAACATATCCACAAAATTTCAGCGTGATCTGAATGACAAAAAAAAAAAAAAAAAAAAACCGTTAAAAATCAGGAATCGAAAGCATTGCCACCTACTAGCCAAGTTTGTTTGACCCTTCTACAAGGAATATATCCACAAAATTTCAGCGTGATCTGAATGACAGATCTGGGGAGGAAGTTGAAAATAGCAAAAGCACTCAAAAAATCATGAAAAAATGGAAAAACTCGCAACGCCATCCGGTGAACTAGGAGTCCCTTGAATTATTCATGTTTGATATCAAAGCAATTGGGTGAAAGGTGAAGAAGATTTTTGAAGATTTGCCCCCCCCCCCCGAAAAAAAAAAAAAACCGACTGGAGCGTAACTATTTGAACCAAGTTGATAAAGACCCACCCAAAGAACATTGCCCCCACGTTTGAAGTGAATCTGGCTGACGCTTTTGGAGAAGGAAAGATTGTGGACGAGGACGACGGATCATAAGATAAGCTCAGCTACTGACAAGTCATATGACCTAAAAAAAAAAAAAAAAAAAAAAAAACCCTGATGGATACGTAAGAATTATCAGCAAAATATGCGAAAATGTAGGTCATTTAGAACATTTCCTCAGATGAGTTACAGTCTACTTTATGGTCCAATGTTTCGTTATGTCGGCTATCCCATAGCATACACAACCAAGATAATGTCTGAAACATCGGTAATATTACAATACAATGTCTTGCTACACCTCAACACAAAGTTTAGGTAATCACTTTTAAAAGGATATCGTGGTACTTTTTCTTCCCTACTCTCCTTCCACAGCCTTGTTATCATCACCTCTAAATTTAAATCATGACTCAAAAATGCTGATTCATTAATTAATCACTTTATCTCTTGGTACTCCAGTATGGCTTCATCAAAACTGCTGACCCAACGCATTGCATTCTTGTCCCCTTTCCAAAAGTGGGCCACTGACTCAGAATCCCATCAGTTTTATTCGTCACATCAAGATAAAGCATGCAACTGCTGAGACAGATTGGTGCAGGTTAACTGACCTTTCACCTACTAAATGCTTATAATATCATTTGTGAAACATTTTTGGCCTAAAACAAAATATCATGGCAAAGTAGGTACCAAATCATTATGAAAACATCACAGCACTAGATGATTATATTCAGCATGACTCAAACCAGCATATTCCTCTCCCCGACTCCTATTTAAGTGATGTACCTGTCACAAGGAATAATGTGGACAGGGCGAAAGTAGACGTAGATGGGAAAAAACTGATTGATATATGCAAAACCTCAGGCTTGCCTATATTAAACGGGAAGCTTTGGGGAGACCTTACAGGATACTTTGCGTGTTTCAACCATCTAGCACAGCCACCTCAGAGTTGAAGGGGCATATATATATATATGCCTTTATAAAAAAAAGCCTGCACTATATATTTAGAATTTCGTTCAATTGAATTTTCCGAAATAACTTATTGGTCATGCAATTTAATTTTCTCTCCCCCCCCCCCATTTCAAGATGATGCAACCTTTCGTAAGGGACAAAAGGCAGAGGAAATATTTAATCTTAATAGATACTTCAAACCATAAGATATTTCCTGCAAATGAGGAAACTTTCCTGAGAATAGTTGTTTTTCTTGTTTATAGTGTGGTCCAAAGAATGAGAACAAAATATTTGATTAAGCAAGAGGGCTGTGTGAAGAGCCTATGCTCAGCTGACCTAGACATTCATCACACTTGCAGCTCTGTGAACTTGGGTTAGGACCAAGGTCACTGAACAAGTCTGACCTTTACGGAATTACACTAACATGTACAACATCAAGGTTCCAGTTCAAGTAGTTCTCAAGTTATGGTGAAGAGTAAAATTCATGTATGTTGCACTATGATCCCAGGCAAGAGGTCAAGGTCACTCATGTACTGTCTAAGCATGACCTTCATTTAGAAACATTAACATGTGCAACATCAGAGTCCTAACTTAAAACAGATCTCAAGTTACCAAGTGAACCGTAAATTTTGTGTCAGTTGTCCTGTGACCTGGCGAACGCGGTCAAGGTCCAAACATCACTGGAGCATGAACATTTGCACAAAATAGGTAGACACTTATGAAAGGTACATCCCTGCCAACTTAAATTCCGGTGTTTAACTTTCCTATTTTTGACAAAAAATCATAAAAGATCCAAAAATCACTAAAGCGTGACCATTTGTACAGACTTGGTAGAGACCCACCCAAGGTACATTGCCACCAAATGTGAAGTAAATCTGCTTTGCAGTTTTTTCGGAGAAGTCCAAAATGTGAATTACCATTAGAATGCGGACCAATCAGGAAGGCACCGTAATGTACAGGGAAGGACAGGCTGGCATAGGTTCCTGCCGGTGTACCCGATGGCACCAAAAAGCACAGAATGGGACACAGAGTGAGCGACAATACCGAAAGGCTTACCCGAGACACAGAAAAGCAGCGGCAGGAGCACTTCTTGATGACCAAAATATTATAGGGGGATATTCCAATTATAGACCTTATTATGGATTTTAACCCTGAATCTCAGGGGTGAATGCCAGTGACATTTGACTGACTTCAAGTAACTTGCTAACTTGAATTAGACTAGGCACGTTAACTGAAATCATGTAAAGGGTGTATGTGTAAACCTAAAAAATGATTTTAAAATACAATACATTCTTATTCGAGAGGTTTAAACTGGGCCTGTAATGCTTTTCAAAGCAAATAAACGGTGAATCTATATATTAAGGTGTATGTACGTACAGATTGTGCACAAATCATAGTGAAAGAGTAATCAGGTCTAAATCTACTAGACTTCCTGCTTAAATCTACTGGACTTACGGCTTTCAAAATAAACCTGTTACACAAACACGTAGAAATTGGGACTTTCGCTCTTCAAGTGATTTACACTTCTGCAATGCGTGTTTTTTTTTTCTTAAAATAAGAAGTCTTTACAAGTTAGAAAATTTAAAACAGCTAATTTCACTATAATTTGCAGCCTAAAACGTCAAGTTAAATATACATTGCACAAATTAAAAAAAACATCACTTGTGGTAAATTTTTCCACAATGGGTAAATACCATTGTAAATCCTTTGATAATAGCTACAATCCAGAATCTTCAATTAGTTGAAGGAGGGCATTTAATGGAAGAAGAAGCAAGGTTTACAATATATATTAAAAGTTGCATTATGAAATACAACTCAATGGGAATACACAGTTCCAGTAGCCCTACAATTTCTGTGTGTGCTCGGCTGTGTATATTCGACTGAAGACCCCCAAATTTGGTATGTTAAAACAGGAAACCCTATTTCTGACAAGTCATGAATCCAAACTCTAATCCCCCCTCTCTGTCTGTCTGTCTGTTGAAACAACGACTAGCTTATAGGCTATAAGTGAAGAGAAGAGAATTAAGATGACAAGATGTCTTTCCTTCGTTGACGAGAACAATGATTATAAGTTTTAACTAACAAAGACAAGAGTAGCGAATTTCTTTCTTTTCAAATCTTGGATTATGAGAAGAGCCTTCGAGTTTTATACTTCAAAGCCAGAATGTGCACTTGTATAAGCTTTGTGATCATTCTTGTAATTATGAAAACATTCAAGTTAATCTGTGATAAGAAAAAAATGCTGTGACTGCATATTTAAGTTGCAGCGAAAGCACTTTTGGGACGTGGCAGAGGTAAATGTGTTAGCATGCCAGGAAGTGTTTGAGTGATTGCCGCTCTTGCTTAAAGGTCCCAACCGCCAAAAGATTTATTTTTTATTGAAAGTGAAGGACTTCGAGTATCATAGCACTTTTCGGAAGAAAATTTTCCATATTCCCACCGGAAAATAACTTTATTTGCAAAAGAAATTTGTTCCCCATGACGTGCCCGAAGTTGGCAAGTTTGCGCCTTTTGGGCCATCAAGCGGGCACTGGGTCGTGACGTCACGGAATAGTCAAACGCCAGATCGAGAAAAGTCTCTTAGTTTTCGAGTAACATTGTCCACCTGGAACCAGTGATGAAACTAATTTTGTTTGATAGGAAACACCGTGGGCCATATAAATATGCGGCGAGATTTAACCCCCCCCCCCCCCCCCAAAAAAAGAAAAAATCAAAAAACAAAAAAAAACAAAAAAAAAACCCAAACCAAAACAAAACAAAACAAAAAAAAACAAAAAAAAAAACAAAAACAAAAAAAAAACAAACAAAAAAACAAAAAAACAAAAAAACAAAAAAAAAAAAAAACAAAAAAAAAAAACAAAAAACAAAAAAACAAAAAAAAAAAACAAAAAAACAAAAAAAAACCAGCACCGTAAAAATGGGGTAAAGGTTATTCCCTTTCAAAGACTACCTTGTTAACTAGGGAAAATGGAAACTATGAAGCCTAAGATTAGGACAGTTTAGTTTCATGACTTTTAACCACGTCAAAAGCGCAACCATGTGATATTCTGTACAATAATATTCAGCACAATTTATTCTATATTTCTTTTCGTCGAAATATAAAATCTACCTAATTTTAAGGAAGCTGGGCATGCAAGCTTTCACCTTCTATTGCAGCATATTTCTCTGTAAACTATAGCATCAAAATATTTTTTTTTTCAAATTGTTCCATTTTTTCTGAAGGTATTAAAACAGTTTACCTAAGCAGTTCATGTCATTATTTATTCAGGGCATTTCTAGCGCATTCCTATTGTGAAACAGAATACTATGCATTGAAACTTGTACGTTAAGCCTGATCTGATACGACTGTAAAACTGAGTAGATAAATGTTTTATAAATTGTGGGCATAAACTGACAACAAACTGATGACATTCCTGTTCTGGAGATGCACAGCTAGTCAAAATCATTTTCTGCAATGATTCGTGTGATGTCGGGCATCATTGAAAATGATAACACAGTGAGACAAAGTCAATTAACATGGTACAAATCACTGTTGTCTTGCACTCATGGAACTGAACTGAAAAAATGGATGATAATAAGAAAATAAAAACCTCACTGTATGATCATCACCATCATCATCAGTATCATCATGTGAAATAAGTGAAATATCATTGCAATACATGACAGCTTTGCTTCCTGGTGTACACAAAGTGTTACGTTCTTCAAAACTGTTAAATGCAATGTCTGGAAGAAATAATATTTTTACTAAAAAATGGTTTAAAATTATGGATATTTGAAATTTCCCAGCTTTGTCTTTTTATTGAAGAAGTGGGGCCATTGATCGGGATAGCATATTTCTAGGCCTTTTGATGTACATTTTTTAAAGAACTTGATATTTTCTCAAGTAGAATCCTAAACTTTTTCAGATTAGAATCACAGGTATTTCAGGCCTTTACAGTTCTATAGTGATTACCGATTTAAATTGCTGTCTTTGACTTGTTAAAAACGAAACGGTGTTATATTCGTTCCCTCCATTTGTCAAATTGTGGCTATCTGTAGCTGGGCGTCACATCCAAGCCTCGGTTATCTGCAACGAGATACATCGCGCAATGAGACATCGTAAAGTATATATTACAAGTTATGGTGATGAAAACATGAACCCATGACATCCCACCCAATCCCTTTGGCGTATGAAATAAGATTTACATAAATAAAATTGTGCAAGTGGGGGACGTTAGCGCAAGTTAGACAGTATGACGACTGTACCAAGCAAGACAGCACCAGGACTGTACGCAGCTGGACAGCACCATTACGACACCATACTTCCCCGTACCATGAACCCCAAACATGGCGTACACCCGAAGGTGATTTTCACTTGATTTAGCATGCACTGGAACAGCATCGGGTGGCTCTCCGGCGAGCCGCTGTTCCCAGATGGTAGCGCACCAAAAAAAAAAATTAAAAGTCTTTCCCAAGGGAAAGATGAAAACATATCATTCATTGGTGAAAGCAAGTGGTATTTTCATCGAGATTTTACAGTGCTTAACACATTCACTGCAAAAACATGTATTTCCTTTTTTTCTGGTATATTTTCTCACGTTATTTTCTCAGTTTTCATCAAGTAAAATATTTTTACAAAATTTTCTCCTTTGTTCTTGGTACCACAGCACATTATGTGTAAATATATAATAACGGAGATACTAATGAGCTTCAAAACGAAAATGTCACACGTAATATTTTGAATGAGCACTGGCCTGTCTGGTATACTGGTGACGGTAGATTTACGAATGACAAGACATTCCAGTTTCAAGAACTATTGTTACAGTACTGACATGCAATATTTTTCTTTAAAACAGCACTGATGAACTCGTCAGTTTTGCAAACATTTTAGAAGTTACACTTTCTTTTACCTGTTTTATTCTGGCGTCCGGAACATTCACACACTTTACAGTCTGATGAGCTTATCAGTAATGTTCCTTTTACTGGCGACGGAACCCAATGCATGCGTGCACGCCTCGAAGACTTTAACGATAAACTGATGACATCATTGTCGAAGCTTCCTCCTGCTATACAGAGTTCCTAAGCTAATCTCAGTTATGTTACATGCAAGTAATGTCACACATTTACATTTAATTTCACGTTGATTATTTGAAAAGCGAATAGGGAGCGGGAGGAGCACATATGATCTCCGATGAGTCTCGTTTCCGTTTCTATCCCAACTTGTGAATGTGTACAAACCTTAATGTGCTCATAGATTGATCTTATTTTTTTTTCAATACCCAAATCTGGGATATATTTTAACTTATCACATCAACATTATTCCCAATGAAGTGACAAAGTCTGTTGCTGTAGGCTGGGGAAGTTCCTTCACACCAGAACTAGCAAATTCAAAACTCACACACACTAACTATAGCATGCAACACAAAAGCATTTATGGACTGGAAGGAAAGTATCTGTTGCCTTTGTGTTCAGGCCTTTATTTTGTGAGGAAATGCAGAGTTGTCCTTACTAACTCCTATGTGTTACTTCTCCCAGGTACAAAAAGCCACCTGGTCACCATAAAGTTATACGAAACGCATAGTAGCCTATGATGATTACTCGACGTGTGCTTATCAGTTGAACCTATAGTATTCATTATCCAAATCATGAATAGGTTTTAACTTACTGTATTAACATTATTCCCAATAAAATGAACAAGTTTCTTGATGTAGGCTGGGAAAGCTCCTTGACACCAAGAACTAGTAAGTTCAAAACTCACACACACAAACTATAGCCTGTAACACACAAGCAATTTATTATAAACTGGGATGAAATGATCCGTTGCTTTTGGGTTCAGGTCTATATTTTGTGAGGAATTTCAGAGTTGTCCTTACTACCTCCTATGTGTTACTTCTCCCAGGTAAAAAAAGCCACCTGGTCATCATAAAGTTATATGAAACGCATACTGTAGCCTATGAAAAACATGGTTTGCGATATCTATTGTCAATGGCCTGCCATCCCCCAAGCTGTAGAATACTTCTGTACACATTGCCTCCTAATTTAAACACTCAAAGGGCCACATGCTTACATTCAATAAGTGGTCATGCGTTCTCATTTCTGGTTCTTGTACATATATAAAAAATTATGATGTGCGCCGGAAATTTGATACACATTGTAAGTTTTCGATTCGACATAATAATACGCTTGCATTCTATTTGCAGTTACTAGAGACATGATGTTGAGATCAATCTTATCTATATTGTACTAAGAGCCCAGAAAATGTCTCAATGGAAAGTTTGAGTGCAATAAGGTCGAACTTCCTCCAACCAAATTTGGTAAGACACGGTAAGATCCTTTTCCCATTCTGCAAAGAAAAGGAGAATGTAGTAAGAGGGAGCAAGATGTTCTTCCGACATGGCTAGAGGTAATACATTTTGCATTTTGTTATGAGGTGGTAAGGCATGCTTGTTATGTAACAGGAGGGGAGGAAAGAATCAAATACTTGGCAATATAAAAGTAAGATGTTGTAAGGTGTTCTAGGGGGGTACTTTACATATATTGCTTATCACCAGGTTTGGACTCTGCAAGAGGGCTAAGTTGGTCAATTAGATTATGACGTTAGAACAAAAGTGGATGTGGATGAAGCACACTGCCGGTCCAGTTAAGAAAATACATTGTGTAGAAGTATGCTTCCTCATCTTATGCCCATAATTCGTGTTTGTTTGTTTATTTATTTACTGCATTTGCGCTTTAAGAGTTTTTGTGTGTTTTAACTTTTCTTGATTTTTTCCCCGTAAACCATAACTTTTAACAGCTTCAGCCTTATTGGTAATGTAAGTGGCCATTTTTCTCCGCCAAATTTGTTCTCTAAATGGCCGTGCCATCATTTAACAAACGAGCAAAAGTTCGGTGAAACGGTCTGCAACAGTGATGATGGACTTAATCAAAGAGGCCCTCATATAGGCTGGTGAGCCTGTCGGCCAATTGTGTTAATAAAATATGTTTAAACCAATCAAAGGTGACATCGATTTCATCCTGAATTTCACAGTACCACTTCACTCTGCACATACAAGGTCAGCTGATCGCAGGCGTTCTTTCAGTTTTGGTGACTTTGAGTCAATTCTGAACCCATATTGACATAACGTACCTGCTTGGACACATGGCCGGTCCCGTAATGGTGTAAAGTGCTAATCCAATCTAAAGCACGTCTCCCGTCAAGTATATGAAATGGAAAAAATCTCGATCTTTTGATGGCATAATGGGAAAAATCTCAATCTTTTGGTCGAAAATGGGCTTTGATAGCCATATTGTAATGTTGAAGGGGCAATAAAACTTTAAAGTACAATAACTTCAAAAACGTAAAATGCAATCAAATTTGTGTGTGGTTGACTATGCAAATTTGTGTTTTATATATACGCTGGATTCCCCCCTCCTCGGAAAAACCGGGTATTTATTAAGTAATAATTTCTGTGGAAATAACCGATGTTTGTTAAGGAAAAGGGCACCCACAAACGCGCCCCCTAGTGCCAAATTATTTGATACTCTTCGGTGTTGAAGGTGCAGATACATATACGCAAAACTATTTGAAATTTTTCCCACCCATTTGTATTAATGCCATCATTCTGGCTGCTTCTATAAAATGAATTTTGGTAATTTTGAAAATTAAATGTGATATTTTGCCATAAAATAAGCTCAGCTGACTGAAAAGTCAGCTGAGCTAAAATGCAGTCTAACCTAGTGAACAAATCAAGAACTAGGATTCCCTAGAAGTGTTCCTGTGTGATATCAAAGCAATTGGGTTAGCAGTTTCGGAGAAGAAGATTTTTTAAGATTTGCAATGAACAAAAATGCTCATGAAAAATTAAAAAAATTACTGGAATGCGACCATTTGAACAAACATGGTAGAGACTTACCCAAGGTTCATCAACACCCAAGTTTGAAGTCAATTTTGCTTGTGGTTTTGGAAAAGTCAAAAATGTGAATTGGCATTAGAATGCCTGTCTATTGACTTACATAGTAATCAATAGTAAAGGTGCACTTACCAATATGTACCGGAAATTGAAAAAAATCGTTAAAAATCAGAAATTCACAGCAGTGCCACCTGGTGAACAAGTTTGTTTGACCCTTCTACAAGAAACATATCTACAAAGTTTCAGCGTAATCTGAGTGAAAGAACTGTGAAGAAGTCAAAAATAGTGAAAACACAGAAAAATAATTGAATTTAAAAAAAAATTGCAGTGCAACCTGGTGAACAAATTAAGAACAAGGAGTCCCTGGAAATATTCTTCTGTGAAAAAAATATATATGGACAGTAGATAAATGTGTCCATCTAACTACTTTGGGCACATTTGGAATAAGGTTTCCTGATACATTTTTCCGTTTGAATGCAAAGAAAGATCAAGAGTAATAAAATCTCTAAAGATCTAAGCTAATATAGAAAGATTGAAAGACTTAAAACAATATTGACCAAATTCGGGCAATATTTGTCCAGTTGATTGCATGTTTTTCATACATATATACAGTATCATTGCAATATGGTTTAACGAAAAAATATAAAGATGAGGTAGGAGGTGATGGAGCCACAAAAACATTGTGAAAAAACTGAAAGAGAAATATCTCAAATTATAACAATCTGAGAAGAAACTTGCATGGGCAAAAGACAAATGTGCCAATTTAACAACGATGTAAATATCTAAGCCAATACATAAGGAATTTCAGCCTCACAAAATTACTGACCATGATCTGGCAATATCTGCTAATGATAGTACGCTCTTGATACATATAACTGCAAAATGGTTTATAGAAAAAATGAATGATGAGGGAGCAGACAATGGAGATATATAAAAATAATGTGAAAAAAATGTAAACGGAAGCATCTCAAAGTATGACAATCTGAGAAGAAACCTGCAAGGACAGAACACAAATGTGCCCATTTAATTAGTGTGTAAATGTGCTAATATAGACAGATTCAAAGATTCAGAATAAGTTTCGCCAAAAGTTGTCAATATCTGCTAACTCATAGTATTTTCTTACTACATATTTACAGTATCATTCAAATAAGATTTACAGTAAGAATGAGAGATGAGGCACAACATGACGGGGCCACAAAAATGTAACAATCTGAGAAGAAACCTGTATGGGCAAAAGACAAATGTGTCCATTTAACCACTTTGCAAACATCTATGCTTATACATAAAGAATTTGAGCCTCACAAAAATACTGACCAAGAGCTGACAATATCTGCAAACATAGTACGTTCTTGATACATATGACTGCAAATGGTTTAGAGAAAGAATGAATGAGAAGGCAGAAGACAATGGGAATACAAATGAAATGTAAAACAATGTAAACAGAAGCATCTCAAATTATGACAATCTGAGAAGAAACCTGCATGGGTAGAACACAAATGTGTTCATTTCATTATTATGTAAACATTTATGCTAATATAGACAGAATTAAAGATTCAGAAAATTTACATTAAAACCTGGCAATATCTGCCAAATTCATAGTATGTTCTTCATACATACATACATGCCATTTAACACGGTTTAGAGAAAGAATGAAAGATGAAGCACTAGACGATGGAGCCACAAAATATTGTGAAAAAAAACACGCTCAAATTATAACAAGCTGAGAAGAAACCCATATGGGCAGAAGACTAATGTGTATGTTTGACTGCTATGTAAATATCTATACTCATAAAGACAGAATTAAAGACTCATGAATCAACTGACTAAAATCTGGCAAAATCTCTATATTTGATTGCATGTTATTGATATAATATATATATACATAGTATTATTGGAACATTGTTTAGAGAAAGATTGAGGGATGAGACTATAGACAAAGGAGCCACAATAATATTGTGACGCAAAAAACCCAAAAACATCTAAAATTAGAACAATCTGAGAAAAAACCTATATGGACAGTAAATAAATGGGTCCCTTTAAGTACTATGGGCACTTTTGGAATAAAGTTTCCAGATACATTGTTCCATTTGAACGCAAAGAAAGATCAAGAGTCATAAAATCTGTAAACATCTAAGCAAGTACAGAAAGATTGAAAACCTAGAACAATATTGACCAAAATCGCGCAATATTATCTAAGTTGACTGCATGTTTTTCATACACATGTACAGTATCATTGCAATATGGTTTAACCAAAGAAAAAAATATGAGGTAGGGCGGGATGGAGCCACAAAAACGGGAAAAAACTGAAAGAAAAACACCTCAAATTATAATAATCTGAGAGGAAACCTGTATGGGCAAAAGACAAATGTGTCCATTTAACCACTTTGCAAACATCTATGCTTCTACATAAAGAATTTGAGCCTCACAAAAGTACTGACCAAGAGCTGACAATATCTACAAACATAGTACGTTCTTGATACATATGACTGCAAATGGTTTAGAGAAAAAATGAATGAGAAGGCAGAAGACAATGGGAATACAAATGAAATGTAAAACAATGTAAAAAGAAGCATCTCAAATTATGACAATCTGAGAAGAAACCTGCATGGGCAGAACACAAATGTGTTCATTTCATTATTATGTAAACATTTATGCTAATATAGACAGAATTAAAGATTCAGAAAAACTTACATAAAAAGCTGGCAATATCTGCCAAATTAATAATATGTTCTTCATACATATATACATGTCATTTAACACGGTTTAGAGAAAGTGTGACAGATGACACACCAGACGATGGAGCGACAAAATATTGTAAAAAAAAATCTTTGAAATTATAACAATCCGAGAAGAAACCCGTATGGGTAGTAAACTAATGTGTATATTTGACTGCTATGTAAACATCTATACTAATATAGACAGAATTAAAAACTCATAAATAAACTGACTAAAATCTGGCAAAATCTCTGTACTTGATTGCATGTTGTTCATAATACTATATTGGAACATGGTTCAGAGAAAGATTGAAGGATGAGACTATAGACAATGCAGCCACAATAATATTGTGACGTAAAAAACCCCAAAACATCTAAATTAGAACAATCTGAGAAAAAAAACCTATATGGACAGTAAATAAATGGGTCCCTTTAAGTGCTATGGGCACTTTTGGAATAAGGTTTCCAGATACATTGTTCCATTTGAATGGAAAGAAAGATCAAGAGTCATAAAATCTGTAAACATCTAAGCAAGTACAGAAAGATTGAAAACCTAGAACAATATTGACCAAAATCGCGCAATATTATCTAAGTTGATTGCATGTTTTTCATACACATGTACAGTATCATTGCAATATGGTTTAACAAAAGAAAAAAAATATGAGGTAGGGCGGGAAGGAGCCACAAAAACGGGAAAAACTGAAAGAAAAACATCTCAAATTATAACAATCTGAGCAGAAACCTGTATGGGCAAAAGACAAATGTGTCCATTTAACCACTTTGCAAAAATCTATACTTATACATAAAGAGTTTGAGCCTCACAAAAATACTGACAAAGAGCTGACAATATCTGCAAACATAGTACGTTCTTGATACATATGACTGCAAATGGTTGGGAGAAAGAATGAATGATAAGGCAGAAGACAATGGGAATACAAATGAAATGTAAAAAAAAATGTAAACAGAAGCATCTCAAATTATGACAATCTGAGAAGAAACCTGCATGGGCAGAACACAAATGTGTTCATTTCATTATTATGTAAACATTTATGCTAATATAGACAGAATTAAAGATTCAGAAAAACATACATAAAAAGCTGGCAATATCTGCCAAATTGATAGTATGTTCTTCATATATAGATACATGTCATTTATCACAGTTTAGAGAAAGAATGAAAGATGACGCACTAGACGATGGAGTGACAAAATATTGTAAAAAAAAAATCTCTCAAATTATAACAATCTGAGAAGAAACCCGTATGGGCAGTAGACTAATGTGTATATTTGACTGCTATGTAAACATCTATACTAATATAGACAGAATTAAAAACTCATAAATAAACTGACTAAAATCTGGCAAAATCTCTGTACTTGATTGCATGTTGTTCATAATACTATATTGGAACATGGTTCAGAGAAAGATTGAAGGATGAGACTATAGACAATGCAGCCACAATAATATTGTGACGCAAAAAACCCAAAAACATCTAAAATTAGAACAATCTGAGAAAAAACCTATATGGACAATAAATAAATTGGTCCCTTTAAGTACTATGGGCACTTTTGGAATAAAGTTTCCAGATACATTGTTCCATTTGAACGCAAAGAAAGATCAAGAATCATAAAATCTGTAAACATCTAAGCAAGTACAGAAAGATTCAAAACCTACAACAATATTGACCAAAATCGCGCAATATTATCTAAGTTGATTGCATGTTTTTCATACACATGTACAGTATCATTGCAATATGGTTTAACAAAAGAAAAAAATGTGAGGTAGGGCGGGATGGAGCCACAAAAACAGGAAAAAACTGAAAGAAAAACACCTCAAATTATAACAATCTGAGAAGAAACCTGTATGGGCAAAAGACAAATGTGTCCATTTAATCACTTTGCAAACATCTATGCTTATACATAAAGAGTCTGAGCCTCACAAAAATACTGACCAAGAGCTGACAATATCTGCAAACATAGTACGTTCTTGATACATATGACTGCAAATGGCTAAGAGAAAAAATGAATGATAAGGCAGAAGACAATGGGAATACAAATGAAATGTAAAACAATGTAAACAGAAGCATCTCAAATTATGACAATCTGAGAAGAAACCTGCATGGGCAGAACACAAATGTGTTCATTTCATTATTATGTAAACATTTATGCTAATATAGACAGAGTTAAAGATTCAGAAAAATTTACATAAAAACCTGTCAATATCTGCCAAATTCATAGTATGTTCTTCATTCTAATATACATGTCATTTAACACGGTTTAGAGAAAGAATGAAAGATGACGCACCAGACGATGGAGCCACAAAATATTGTAAAAAAAAATCTCTCAATTACAACAATCTGAGAAGAAACCGGATAGGGCAGTAGACTAATGTGTATATTTGACTGCTATGTAAACATCTATACTAATACAGACAGAATTAAAGACTCATAAATATACTGACTAAAATCTGGCAAAATCTCTGTACTTGATTGCATGTTATTGATATAATATATATATATATATATATATATATATATATATATATATATATATATATATATATATATATATATATATATATATATAGTATTATTGGAACATGGTTTAGAGAAAGATTGAAAGATGAGACTATAGACAAAAGAGCCACAATTATATTGTGACGCAAAAAACCCCAAAACATCTAAAATTAGAACAATCTGAGAAACGACCTATAGGGACAGTAAATAAATGGGTTCCTTTAAGTGCTATGGGCACTTTTGGAATAAGGTTTCCAGATACATTGTTCCATTTGAATGCAAAGTAAGATCAAGAGTCACAAAATCTGTAAACATCTAAGCTGGTACAGAAAGATTGAAAACCTGGAACAATATTGACCAAAATCGAGCAATATTATCTAAGTTGATTGCATGTTTTTCATACACATGTACAGTATCATTGCAATATGGTTTAACAAAAAAAAAAAAAAATATGAGGTAGGGCGGGATGGAGCCACAAAAACGGGAAAAAACTGAAAGAAAAACATCTCAAATTATAACAATCTGAGAAGAAACCTGTGTGGGTAAAAGACAAATGTGTCCATTTTGCCAATTTGCAATCATATTTGCTTATACATATTAAATTAAGCCTCACAAAAATACTGACCAAGATATGACAATATCTGCTAATGATAGTATGTTCTTGATATATGTCACTGCCAAATGGTTTTGAGAAAGAATGAATGATGAGGCAGCAGACAATGGGATATGAAATAATGTGAAAAAAATGTAAACAGAAGCATCTCAAATTATGAAAATCTGAGAAGAAACCTGCATGGGCAGAACACAGATGTGTTCATTTCATTATTATGCAAACACCTTTCCTAATATAGATAGAATTAAAGATTACGTTTGAATGCAAAGAAAGATCAAGAGTCATAAAATCTGTAAACATCAAAGCTAATATTGAAAGATTTAAGGACTAAGAACAATATTGACCAAAATGGGGCAATATTTGCTAAGTTGACTGTATGTTTCTCATATATATATGCATATACATATAATATCACTAAGATATGGTTTAAAAAAAGCACAAAAGATGAGGTGGGACTTGCTGGAGCCACAAAACATTGTGAAGAAAAAAATGAACGAGAAACATCTAAATTATAACAATCGGAAAAGAAATCTGCATGGTCAAAAGACAAATGTGCTCATTTAACTACTAAGTAAACATCTATTCTAAAACATAAGGAATTAAAGCCTCACGAAAATACTGACCAATATCTGGCGATATCTGCTAATGATAGTATAGTCTTGATACATATCACTGCAAACTGGTTTAGAGAAAGAATGAATGATGAGGCAACAAACAAAGGGGACATAGAATAATGTGAAAAAAATGAAAACAGAAGCATCTCAAATTATGACAATCTAAGAAAAAACCTGCATGGGCAGAACACAAATGTGTCCATTTAATTACTATGGAAACATTTATGCTAATATAGGCAGAATTAAAGACTGACGTTTAAATACAAAGAAAGATCAAGAGTCATAAAATCTGTAAACATCAAAGCTAATATAGACAGATTTAAAGACTAAGAGCAATATTGACCAAAATCTGGCAATATTTGCTAAGTTGATTGTATGCTTTTCATATGCATGCATATATATATATATATATATATATATATATATATATATATATATATATATATATATATATATATATATATATATATATATATATATATATATCGCTACAAAACGGTTTAACAAAAGAATGAAAGATGAAGTAGGACGTGATGGAGCCACAAAAACATTGTGAAAAAAATGAAAGAGAAACATCCGAATTATAACAATCTGAAAAGAAACCTACATGGTCAAAAGACAAATGTGCCCATTTAACTACTATGTAAACATCTCTGCTAATACATAAGGAATTAAAGCCTCACAAAAATACTGACCAAGATCTGGCAATATATGCTATTGATAGCATGTTCTTGATATATATCACTGCAAAATGGTTTAGAGGAAGAATGAACGATGAGGCAGCAGACAATTGGGACAAAAAATAATGTGAAAAAATATAAACAGAAGCATCTGCAATTATGACAATGTGAGAAGAAACCTGCATGGGCAGAACACAAAATAATGTCCCCATCAGCATTTAAGCTAATATAGGCAGAATTAAAGACTCACAAAAATATTGAGCAAAATCTGACGATGTCTGCTAACTTTAAAGTTCTGGATATATATGCACAGTATCATTGGAATATGGTTGGAGAAAGAATGATAGATGACGCACCAGCCGATGGGGCCACAAAAAAATTGTTCAAATAAGTAAACAGGAATAACTAAAATCATAACAATCGAAGAAAAAACCTGTGTGGCTAGTAGACAAATGTGTCAATTTGTTTGAAACATTTTTTATTCCAGAAAGGAAAACAACTGGGGAGAAGGGCCAGGGTATATGTTGACCCCTCTTGCAGAGGAAGGACAATTGCACACGACAGACGGAACATCACTATGCCTGGTGCAATGCTGTTATGCTAATATAGAGGATAAAAGACTAAGATCAATACTGACCAAAAAAAGGCTATATCTGCTAACTTGATGGAATTTTGTTTTGATACATATATACAGTGTTATTATATATGCTTTAGAGAGAACATGAAAGCTGAGGAAGCAGACGGTTGGGCCATTGAAAAACATTGTGAACAAATATAAACAGAAACATCTCAAATTATAACAATCTGAGAAACCTACATGAGCAGTAGAAAAATGTCTCCAATAAACTACTATGGGCACTTTTAGAATACTGGTTTCTGAAACATTCTTCTATTTGAATGTGGATAAATTTCCATGAATTATACAAACTATAAGCATTTATGCTAATATAGAAGGAAGTAAAGATGATATGCATACGTTGGGCTAACAAATCTTAACGAAAAATGAAAAAGAAGCTTGTCAAGTTTCAATGAATCAGAAACAAGACCGAATAGGAATTTTCTGATTTTGTTCATTTGAAGGGTCACTGATATTTTAACGCAGATGCAGTGCAAGCAGTAAATACAAAAGTAACTCTGCCAAAGAGAATTTCCATGTCTTGAAGAAGTGCCCCAACTCTGCCCAGACAACAAATTGAACAGCTTAAGTCAAAGATACAGCTTATCGGAGAAGGTTGCCCATGATAGTGGATACAGGTCCGTAAGTACTGGATTTTTGTATAAGTGGTAATGAGACTTTCTGTGGTGATATCCAAGGAGAAGGCGAGGTCCCAGGTTACAGTCTGGGCGTGTAAGATCCTTTTCGATGTCGTCTTATGCCTTGCCCTCTTGGAATGCTGCAAAATACAAATTAATTAGCAGTTGTTCTATTTGTCAATGCTTAGAAATATCAATAAAAATAACTGAATACATTTGACTTATCTCTTTTATTACCTCGATCAACACCAATCGGTACTTTATAATTAAATCGTCTTCCTTTTTTATCTCTACACTACTGAACAATAAAATTGTATGTCTATGATTACACTGATATAAACCAATTACACGACACGAATAATGCTAAATTAAAATATACAAATGCACTAGCCTTCATAAGCATGCAAGGAATCAGCTGCATTTGTTCAATCATTAACAGCAGGTTATACACAACCTAGACAAAAGCATTATTTTACAGAAGACTGCCCATTATTAAAAACACAGTGGATAAAAACTAACCCAATCCATCCTTTGCATTATATGTAAGGGTCGGGAACATCACCTATCCAGAACTGTTTGTCCGCCATTTTGTTTACACTGACACCAGGCAGCAAAATACCTGAACAGTCTAAGTTAGTCTGCCATGATAAAATGGCAACATCGGTCTGTGACGAGAAAAAAATGTTTTGGGCCAAAACTATTCTCTGCTCATCATTGCTCATAACAATTTCATTAAAACCGTCAATCAAGGGGAAGTCACAGATAAACACGAACTGCACATCAAATTTAAGTTCTAAGTTAAATTTTCACAGAATGTTAGAAATATCCTGCAATCTTCTTGAGCTTTAAACTGGTGTTCTCTGGATCCTCATACCGGCATATGGACTCGTACCATACTCTTGATCAAAGTAACGGGGAATGCCAATCACTCCGTTTTCTGGCTTGTCCGTGCAGCGGGTAAAAAACAAATATATCCATAAACAAATCTTAAAATATGTTGGACATTTCGTTCAAGCTATAAGTGCTGTAACATAGAATTACTGTAAAGATACTGAATCAATATATGTACAACCAGTGCTACTTTCCAGAAAGAGACACTGATGATAACTCTGCCTAGAAAGTCAACCTTGCTACCTCAAAAAGTAATTATTGTCCCATATGTATCGCACAGGGACCAAATAGCCATCTACGGGTATGTCGTGAATGTCTGACCACCATATACTGGAGAATATTTTCGAAAAAATCTTTTAAAACAGTTACGACGTTTTGACGCTTCAAGTGGACCCAAACCAAAGAATTATCCTGTATCTTTGGCAATTTCATTTTCCTTTTCGGTACAAATGTTAACTATTGGCGATTTGCCAAGTATAGAAAGACCACCTCTAAAGTGTACAGATCACAGTGAATGACCAAAAAGAGAACTGCTTCAAACTCATGGATGGGGAAAAAACGACTTGGGTCCACCATGATCGCAAAACGGTGCAACGGCATATTTCACTAGTACCTACATTCGATTTAATTGAGTGCGTTTGAGCCGTCAACAGCTTCATCCATTTTTATTATTTATTTATTTCCTAGATTTAAGCTTTCGACGTGAGAAGCTGGAAAAACTACTCACCTGCTTGGATCTTAACTTTCCGGCTAAACCAAGTAGGCAATGCCCTCACTTATATACGTTTCTTCAGTTCTATTTTCTTAATGAATTCATAAAAATGATGTGATATGATGTAATGTGACATGTCGGTCCTTTGATTTCGAGAAAAATTTAAGTCCGCATTGCAGAATAAGTAAGGGTCTTACAAAAGTCTTGTGTGGCTCCCAACACGAAGTGTCTGCAAAACCATTTGACTCACAAACTTTCAATAGGAGTCACTTGAATAGGGAACGCAGCATGCTACAGCGGAAACAACCAGGCTTCTATTATATTCCAAGTACTGCAAGTTACAATTACATTACATTTAAATTTTAATACACCTTAACGCCCCATGAAAATCACCAGGGGACGGCACCAGTGTTTTAGAGCTTCTTTGGATTATACTTTTAGCCAACAATGGCGCTTTTCTTAGTTTTGGTTTTCAATCAAACCCCATTTTCTTACGTGGGGATAATCCCCTCCCCCCCTTCTTCGGGCTACCTCTTCTGCTTCTGGCGATGACCTAGTGATCCTGGCACTCCTGCCAAACTTAAACGCTCGAGTGACGATCGATTACAAGGAGCAACATCTGGCGAGAACCAGAAATACGACTATACGAAATACAAATCTTTATTGCACATGAACTGAGGTTACACATCAGTATCGTACAAATAACATAACAGGGAGCTTCTCTTCTCTATAGACGTGTTTTATCCCTTACAAAACTAGAGTGAAATGTCATATAGAGATGACACGATAATATATTCCCGCGCTCCAGATCACTTATATATGTATAAGCCTTCCTGAAGAGTGTATTCCCAAGCCATTTGGCATGGTTTGAAAATGGGGAGTACATATAAACCCTGAGTTCAGCTCTGCACATAATCCTAATTTGTAATTTTATCAAAAATGCATTTAAAATCAGAAAATCATAGCAGCACCATGGCAATGTAATACACATTAACACACATCATGTCAGTAAAGTCTACCAAATTTAAAAGACTTCTGCTGGAAAGCCTGAGACAAGTTGAGGATACAAGTTCAGCCCCCTCCATAAATATTAACATGTATTTTCACCTATCATTTAAAAAAAAACAACAACCAGAAAATGACAGCAGTATCGTACCAATGTAAACATGCACTAGCCAAAACCATGCCACTGAAGTATGCCAGATTTGAAAGGGATCCAATGAAAAACAAGGGACTAGTTGCGGATACAAGTTCAGCCCCATCCATAAATATGACCATGTATTATTACCTAGGATCTGTAAAATTTAAATGAATCATTAAAAATCAGAAAATGAAAGCAGTGACAGGGCAATGTAATATGCCAACATCGTGCCAGTTAAGTGTGCAAAGTTTGAAAGGGATCAAATGAAAATCCTGGGACCAGTTGCTGATATAAGTTTGGTGTTACGCAAGGACGAAAGGACGGACATGAGGATTCCAATATACTCCACGGGGGAGTATTATAAACATCTATCGCTCTCTCTCTCTGTCATTTATTTTCAGACAAACAAAGTCAGTCACTGTTGGTAACTAATTGTGTATTTATTTCAGTCATGATAAAATACTGTAAGTACATGTGTATATACATGCAGAATACTCACAATTGTTGTGATGATGTGGCAATATGGTCTTACTTATTTCATAAATTGTATGCAGGTATGATATTCATTTTACCCTTAAAGTGCTCCATTTAAGACTGAGACAACAGGTTTCCTCTGGGCACTTCTTACGCTGTGGCTCAAGAGGTGCCCCAAGGAAACCTGTTGATATCTCGATCAAATTTTAAGGTGAAAGTTCTGAATTAAACCTAGGCTTGCAGTACTTGAATGAAAGGTCATGGAGCTTGAATCTGAAGTCAGTTTTATAGTGCAGTGTCAAACAGATATATATATATATATATATATATATATATATATATATATATATATATATATATATATATATATATATATTCATATCTGGTTCCAGTGCTTTATTACGGTTCAAGTGTGTTCCAAACACTTTATAGAGTGTAATTGGATATACTATTTTCCCAGTGGCATGCATCTATGGTTATTTTTTCAGAATTATGATTTTTTAAGTGGCATGTAGAATCTTATGTTTTCAGTTTTATTTATCTCAAGTACACTAAATCACGCTTCTTAGGCAGGCGATCATCAAAAGGACTTCCACACTTGCAAAGGTATGATTTTATTTATTTTTTATCTATGTTTTCTTTCTTATTTAACAAAACCATTTTTTTTCAAATTCAAGTGATCAATGCTCTATGCTTGTATATCATCAAAAGGACTTCCAAACTTGCAAAACCTGCTTTTATTTATTGTTTATTTATGTTTTCAATTTTATTTACAAAACTAGATTTTTTTTCAAATTCAAATGATCAATGCTCTATGCTTGAATACGTACAGTTTAAAAAGGAAGAATATTAATATTGACAATGTGATGCTAGTAAGAACATTGTCCTGACATTAACATATCAATCTTTAATACTGGAGTAAAAGTGTACAATAGATATTCTTGTACATGTAAAACCAGTATAACATATGTTGGCTCAATCATCAGGGAAATTGTCATTTAAATATCCAGAATTAAAAGACAAAAAACACCTCGGACATGAACCCACTTTTAATGCAGCGTGTAATACCGCGTATTTATAGCACTTTGATATTTCAGTTAAGTGAGTCAAAGAGAATGTTAAAAGTGTGCTCATATGAATGGTGCGAAATAATGCATCCTACGTCATTATAGTAGCGCGAGTCATGGCTGAAGATGCTATCCTTTTTTTTATACAGATGCCTGGATTGAACTATGCTGTGCAATATAAATAAAACTGGTGCTGGCAGAATATTATCTATTCTCTTTTTACTCCCATGTTTACCCCAGAATAACCAGTCATAAACTTGTGTCTTTTTTGCAGGGTTTTTAGGGTAGGAACATTAAGATTTTCAGTGACAAAATAGGTCTCCAAATGGACCCTTATTTTGTCATAACCTGTGGGCTTCCGGGGGCTTTGTCCCCTGGACCGTCAAATGATTTCTTTTTGGAACCTCTGTGTTCACATAGTTTTCAAATGGACCAGGCATAAGCATATTTAAGGTTTCTAAAATACTTCTCCTGGCGTTATGTTTCTCGCACAATGGTAGCTAAAATATATGCATCCATGGGTTTCAGTATTAAAAAAAAAAGTACTGTGAGGTAGGATGGAAAAAAATAATGTACTGTTATGGGCAAGTGAAAAAAAATTGTAGGTTTTACTAAAATGCATAGCCCCCCAAAATTCTAATGGTTCATCCCTTACAAAGAACGAAAAAACACATTTCCCTTTGAGTTTATCCCTACCCTGGCCTCCACGCCTCACAGGCATGGGAGCACTAATAAGGGCTACCGTCTTTCCCTTTCCTTTCTCAAAATATGTCAGTTTAGCTAACACTGTTCTCCTCTAATTCTAACGTTCAATATCTTTCTTCCCAGCACTGTACCAGATAGTCCTGTGCAGTTCTGACCCCTTCTTTTCTCCTCGGCGAATCCCTTAATTAGGACTGTCAAACCTAAAATCCAATAAGGGGGGTATGGGGTGGGGGGTGGGGGGGCTCGGTACGCTGGTACAGGTAATTATTTTTCTAGAGTACACAGTATGGCAAATAAAAATCTTTCAAAGTTTTTGATAGTACGAAGTACGTAAAACAAGAGGGCTTGCAGTACGCCAGTACGGTAAATAAAAAGCACCAGTACGCCAGTACGGGAAACCCCTTACCGACCCTCATCCAAGCTCCACGCTCTCATGTGCTTCTTCCACTCAGCGCCGACCTTCCTCAAACGAGTCCAAGCCCTGACACCGGAAAGCACCTCCCGAGCAACCATGTACCCTTGTATTATGTGAGGGGTAGTGACTGACAGGCGAGGAATTCACTAAAATAGCAACCGAGCCCGTTAGGGCGAGGTTGCTATTTTAGTGGATTCCGAGGCTGGAAGTCAATGCCCCACATAGTATATAACTGTCCCAGTTTCATTTGTTTTCAAAACTGGTTTGATCTGTCATTGTTACATGGTCACTTCACCTTCTTACATAACATTATAATTCTGACTGTGGTGAAGTCAAAAGTGAAGTCATTGAGCCCCAGAAAGGTGTGGTGTGTGCTTCAGGTTTATGTCAGCTCTGAGGTCTGCTATCATCGGAATTTACCATGGACCCTACTATTGCTAGCCAACTTGAAGTTAATGACGCTAATTTAAGTCAACCACTACAAAATGACGAAAATGACTTTAAACTTTCACAAATGTGTGAATATGTGGAGGCCAATATTTCAAGTCGGTTGGAATTCAGTGACATTAATTTGAGACAGCTGCACGAAGATGACCAATGTGACTTTCAGCTTTCACAAATATGTGAATATTTGGATACAGAAATTGCAGTTGCTGACGATCTGAAAATTTCTTATCAAGACCTGCAAAACGCATTAGCGGACCCGGAAGACATCCGGGATATGGTAAAAAAGGATGGACCTTATGTGGTTTCATGGCGCAAACCTGTTTCTTATGGTGAGTACCTGTTGACGGGTGCTTCTTGCCTTGCCATTTGTCTAACTTCATAATAAGCATTAAAACCTACCCAAGATACAGGGGCTCTTTTTCGAAACTGCAAAATTACGTTCCTCTCCCCTCAAAAAATAAAATAAAATAAAATAAAATAAAATAAATAAATAAATAAATAAATAAATAAATAAATAAATAAATAAATAAATAAATAAATGAATAAATGAAAGAATAAATAAATAAATAAATAAATAAATAAATAAATAAATAAATAAATAAATAAATAAATAAATAAATAAATAAAAAGAGCTGGTTGACATCTTGAATCTCAGTGAAGTCGCTTTATATATATATATATATATAAAACACTAAGTTGCAAAGTAAAAACATATTTACTTCGGTAATATGGCCTGATGAACATACGTTGCATTTTTTTCAGGTTCTGCGAGGGTCATTACCCTGCTGTCGTTATTGCTGACTCAGACATGTTCCAATAAATAACTGGTTAAAGAATTCCAGAACTTTGCTGATAGGAGCTTGGCCACGTTTGCGACACAGCGTTAATTATTCTATAACAAGTCCAAACAAACATTCAAATGGCCATGGTGTAGCATTTGACACTTGCTGTGCATGATAAATACGCTGTAGCTGGAATAATGTGTCATTCCAATTTCCATATCTTGTGAAAATATATTTTGATACGTGTATGCATGTCTTTACTTTTTTGTTTATTTCCTTTTTTTCTGTTGATTAAGTTTGTACAACACAAACGGTGATCATGTGCAAAGGAAAATAGCAGCTAGATATTTATGCAAATTAGGCAAATAGCAACCTGTAGTACCTCATTTCAATAAATAACAACCTGCGATTCCCTTTGTACATTCACCTGACCCCAATTGGTACCAGTTGATATGTTCAATACATCAGTTGCGAAAACAAATGAAATTGGGACAGTCATATACTATACTAGGTCCATGGAACAACAGACAAAAGTCTCTACGACCTTCCTCGGGGGTAGAAGTTCAAGACAAAACGAAGACGAATTCAAACGCAAGCATTCAAGTTCAAAACATGACGAAACAGCATTCAAACTCTCCAAAAAATGTACGGGTCATTTAATGTCAGCTTTGCTAAAGAATATAAAACGAATTATAAAACAATACGTACCCAGCGGCAGAAAATCATGCACTTGCAGGTGTCCAGGAAGGTGCAGTTCTCCGCTGCCACAGGCAGTAGTGTGCCCTGGGTCAAATCGTGAAGGTGTGGTACATTCACGTGCAAATTAATTATTGAAAACCTGCTCTCACCCGCACCGGCACCAGTTGCAAATGGACTGTGATTGGCTGGAGTTAATTACCGCCAGGTTGTCAATGATTTTGAAATTAAACTGTGACTGGCTGCACGCGGCTTTTTTAATCCCACCAGAAGACGCACTCTAAATAATAAAACGAACAGTTTGACGGGTTGAATAGACTTCCGGTAATGCCACGTACTGTTGACTCAAGTGGGAGAAACTAAATTTGTGTTTGCGTCAATGTGAAATAATCACAGCTGAAAACAAGCTGCCTGAAAATAAACAATAAACACGTAAAATACATGAAAATACTGTATTAGAGGGAATATATTAACCAGCTTGACACCATTTGGAAGTATTACATCTACTGTCTGTTGACATGTAAAAATAAACTGCTTCTGATTTGTCTATGTCCATTTTGAATTATTCCGTACGTGAGTTTTAAGTGTTCACTCAGTCTGCCTTTGATTCTGAAGGCAAACGCTTTACGGCGTCTGGATAGGAAGAACACTAAATAGGCTCTTCTTTAGGAATGGGTTTTGTGTCATCAAAGGTAGAGACCAGGTATTGCCTTCTGATCAGGCTTGATGGCACTTAAATGGCCAGTTGCGCATCTCTATCTTAAACTCAATCTTAACTCCAGAGTTGAACCTGGAGTTATATCTTGGGAAACTCCGGGTTAACTCCGAGTTCAAGCTGGAGTTGTTAACTACCTCAGTCGTTTGCAGATGCTTCGCTCAAGTACAGGTTACACAACCCCAGGTTCAACACCTTCTTGACTCCATTTCCCATTATTATTATTATGCAATATGCTGACACATGTCCACATTTTACACAGGACGGTTTGCTCTGTGCATCATATACACCCTGTGTTGGTGAAGACACACTGGCCTTAATTTTAATCATGTCTGCGAAAGTCAATTATACTCCATTAGAAAAAGAAACATTGATGGAGCTTGTAGAAGCAGAGAAACAAATTATTGAAAATAAGAAGAATGATGGACGAAGTATACTAAAAAAAGAACAGGCCTGGGACAAAATAACACGCCAGTTTAATTCAAGAAATGGAATAACCGAAAGAACGCAGAAACAACTGAAGGATGCATGGAAGAATCTAAAAATGAAGGCGAAAAAGGAGTTTGCTGAACAGAAAAAAGAACACAGGAAGACAGGTGGAGGAGAAGTGGATGAGATCATCAGTGATATATCACAAAAAGTAATATCCCTTTTGCCTCAGCAAATCAATAGCCTGCATAACCCGTTTGATACTGATGCACAGTTCCACGGAGACCACGAATCACCAACAAATGAGGTAAATCATATGTTTGTAGCTTTGACATATACAAAATGAATGATGTTAATTATTGGCATAATAAACTGAATAATGATGATAGAAAATATTGATACATGTACTATATCTATGAAAGTATGTTGTAAATGATTTAAATATTCAATAAACTAACCCTTTCTATACTGGAGAGCACGCAGTACTGAGTAAAACTTGGCTTTTTAGTTGAAATTGCGCATATATAATAGGACCTTCTCTCCCTGATAAAGAATATTAATCATACATAATATTATATTAAGATAATATATGAAAAACATGAAAAATTCCTACCATACATCGTTTACCAGGGCTCTTTATGTGGGGAGCTGCAACGAGCGACGTTTAAATGACATTGAAATTTTCAAAAATAAACTACGCAAAATTTAATGTTTTTGTTGAATTCTGCTCATTATTTTGCTAATTTTACTGTCACAAATATGCCCCCCCCCAAAAAAAAATTAAAAAATAAAATAAACACACCTTCCACAGTGACAAAGGGTCAATGAATACATACATGTATTTGTCAAACAATGCTTTAAATGATAAACAAATTTTAATATGTGGAAGGCTGTTTGAATTATGATTTAATGGGATTCTTATTTGGTTGTAACCATAGTTACCAGACGCGTGTTCACAATGCATGACCACAAAACATATGGTCGATTGCTGTAATAGTACAACATACAACATTGCTGGAAAGATTTCAAACATTCTTTAATGGGTACGCAAGGAACAAGTACTTCCATATACATGTATATACATGTATATATATATATATATATACAAAGCCGGGGCCTGCATATGTATCAACTAATTTATGGGTACGCATAGTACCCAACCGTGTGAATTTATCATACTGTGGGTGCACAACACAACGCACCCAGACATATCAAATGCGCTAAAGAATAAGAAAAGAGAATTTCATTGCTTACAATTCATTGTCAACTGTGTAAAATAACAAATATAAATTTGCTTTTTCAATCTTTAAAAAACAATTATCGGTATATCGATGCTCCATACATGAAAAAAGCATTTGTGACATCACATTCTGTAACTCCCTTTATAGGTTTCACATGCAGATAAGAGCTCATCTTCCTCATCCAAAGGCGTTTCATCTGCCGCCTCCAATCTTGATATAGAACATATTTCTAACAAGTCAACAGATGAAGTAGCCGTGGGTTCTGTAGAATCTGATGACAAACAAAGTGACAAGTCCTTCAACCGTACGACATGGTCGGTGCAGAAAAATCAGAAAAGGCAGCATAGTGTCGGTGCTCAGGAGCAAGTGAAGTCACGTCTCATGGCAGTAGATGAAATCGAACATGAAGAGAAGATGAAATTACTTGATCTGAAGGCAAAATATGCGAAGATTCAACATGAGAAAAAAATCAGTATTTTGACTTTAAATGAGGAAAATGCTAAACTCAAAAAGAAAAAACTATTGAGAGAGCTTGGTGAAGTTGAAGATTTCTCCAATAATGAAGGGATGCATGCACATGGTTATAACATAAACAGAATTATAAATGTGCCCTACACAAACAATAGGCCTATGAGAAGCCTTTCCCCTGATGATGCACCAGTTGCACCAATAACCAGTACAACTACCCTTCAAACTGCTTCTGTACCCATGTGTTCAACTGATAACACAAGGGGTCTGTGGCAGGCTTTTTAATGAGGCACAAGAAATAAAGAACATGTTAACTACTTATTATTGCTAACACATATATGTATTTCCTATATTCATACACACAGGACATTTTCAAATTAGATCCTTTCATTTTTTATAAATATACGAAGTTGGTAAAAATATTTATTTAAATATACAATATATTTGTTTTGTTGTATTAAACATGGCTTTTCACATGGTATAAAGTGATACTTTAAATCATATAGATGTATGGTCCAATCGTTGATCATGACTATTATAAATTTATTGGAATTATATAAGTTTGTCATGTGTATAATATAACGTTGATGCAGTTTGTATGCAAGAACGCATACTACATTTAATTTTACTTAAGCATTACCAAGAAGTAAGGAGGTAAAAGGCTTATAATTGCTATAAGTTATCTTCGTATCACCATTACATGAAAACTCAAGTATACTAGTCAAAAAAAGAAACGCAACTTTTGGGCAGCACTGTTAAAGAAAAACTTGCATTTCCTTTTTTGACTAGTATATATAGCAGATTCACGTTTAATGTTCTGCAAAGCTATATCACGTATGAAATAAAATTTTTTCCTACCATTTGTCGTTTTTCATTCAAAAAGAGCGATGAGTCAACGACAAAAGGAACAGAACTTTACTGACCATAAAAAAACTTTGGCAGGTCGGAAACACACCACACTTTCAACTCATGGGAACTGACATTATAATGTGAAAGCAGAGCTTTTTCTTTTTTTCTGTTTTGTTTTGTTTGTTTGTCTTGTTTTGTTTTGTTTCGTTTTGTTTGTTTTTTTTTTGTGGGGGCAAGATGCAGATTTAATTAGCCACAATACATCAAATACTAAATAGTCATATGGGGGAAAAGAGGATTCGTTATTTGGTACCTTGCCGTAAGACTGAATATTATGACATTCATTCTTTGCTCGCAACTAAGATACAAGGAACTGTGAGGTTACTGTATACTAAGCAGAGAATGCAGGACGGAGATCAAAGTTCCAGACAACGACTTTTAATACCAAGCGGCCAACAAACCAAAGGTGCCCTCAGGCTCCAAACAAATACAATGATACTACACTGTAAGGTGCTGCCCTCAGGTGCTAACATAGAACATTAGAATTCTTTAAACATAAGACCAGCTGACGCATAATGGTAGAGGTGGATATTCTACAGGAACCATACTTCATATGATCTTTATTAACTAGGCCCCACCAGGTTTTCAAGCTGACATCCGTAGCACTAACATAAAGTTGTTTGATAGCTTCTTTAAATATATCAGAGCTCTTGGGACATCAAAAAAAAGGGATATGAAACAACTGAGACAATTTGTATACCGGTAGTGTTTATTTTCCTGGAGTGGGGTGATTTGTGCATCCGATGTATCGTGCATGTTACAGAAAGAGGGCTATAATAGAGCATGGAGGTTAAACAGGAAAACCAAATACCCCAAAAGCTAAAAGACAGTGCATCGAATGTAGCAGAGATTTAAGCAAAAAGGAGAGCCAGTAATAATGAAAAAATGACAAAGAAAATAATGGTGATGGGGGATAAGGGTCAATCATTTTATGGAAACAGGTTAATAGGCATAGACCAAATAAAGCACAGGAAATCACACATAGAGGGAAAAGAACAGATAACAAGGAAGAAATACAGGAAGCTTTAAGGGAGCATTGGCAGGAAGTTAATCCGCACTGGGGTCAGGGAGCAGTACCAGGGTTTCAAGCAGAATACACACAGGATCAATGGGATCCAGAGATGTTGGCAGAGGCAGAAGTATAGAAGTTGAAATAGCAGTTGAGCAGATGTGATTATGCAAAGTTCCAGGACCAGATGATATATTGTCGGAATTTATGAAGAGAGGGCCAGAGGAACTTGAGGATAGTTTACAGTTGCTTTTCAATAGGGTTATTGACAAAAGACAAGTAGCAAAGGAATGGAATAAACTCAGGATTTCATATATTCCAAAGAAGGGGATGGAGGGAAGGGATCCAGGCTTCTTTTTCAAAGTATGGCAGGAGTAATCAATTTAGAAAGGAGAAAACAAGTGGACAACAGGTAGTAATGGTAAATGTTAAAGTATGTAGGCAATTGGCAAATGAGACAGTGGATCATTGGCTGTTGTGGTGTGCTGCATAGAGAGAGAGATAAGAATTTTTAAGAAAGTGGCACATGGAAGAGAGGGAATTGTTGTAGCCCTTACAAGGGCTCCCTTGGGGTCTCCCATGGGAAATGGCTGAGCCTTAGAGGCGGGAATAAGATGTATGAGAGAAGTTTTTTTTTTTGGGGGGGGGGACTACAAGCGATAAGTGTTGGGGGATATATCCAGGACCAGGGCCCCACCACAGCTGTGAGAGAGTGTGTGGTGGACCCTTTGCCTGGGCTGTGGTCCTGGAAAAACATGAAAAGCACGAGCTGATGAGGATAACCATGGTTTCATCCACTCATCTATTTTTTTCCTCTCATTGCTTTACTTTTTCCTAGGCCACCTGTGTCACACAGGACTGCAGAGCATAAGCAGAGAGACACAGCAATACTATTACAGCTGTCCCAACTTGGCAACACAATGTACTGCCCCGAATAATGCAATCATACAAAGAAGAGCCATGTAGTTTTGGCAGAAAATGGACTTGGCAAGCCTGACCAGTGACAAAGTGTTGTCCTTCCTCGGATGTGGGCAGATGACCAGAGATTCTCATTGTGACAAGACATAATTGTGCTCCTTGCTTCACTTGTACTGTACTGCATTATTGTGCTTTGCCTGTGCTTAGCTACTTGTATTGAAGGTATATTTGTCATGTATTGATGCTTTAAATGCTATGCTTGCCATGCCACGTATTGCTATGTATTGCCACTGTGTGTAATTATGAATTTCATGTAGTGTTGTGCCCACGTGGTTGAAAACCACTTCAGCAACAGTCTTCTGAGCAGTTCCAAACAACAGACTTCCAAGTGAGGTACAATACAATCCAGTCTATCTGCACAGAATAGCCAATCCAGTCACTGCCTGTGTCTAAACATAAACCTCAATTTATGGTAACCTATTTTTCAAATGACTGACAAACTCTTCTGGGTACCCATAGACCAGAGTGGGATATATTTGGGTTGGTTAAGAAGGGCAGCACAGATTTGGCTGTTTGCACAGACCTCTTTTTCTATGCATCCATAAGAGCACTTAACACCGGCATTGTGAAGCCCCTTTGAGCATCTCTCCTTGGAATATATTTTAGAAGACAAATTATAACCAGCTTCTTCTTACCTACATCTGAAATTTTAGGAAGTTCCGGGAGGCATTTTCAGCCATTTTATCATGTAAATGGCAGAAAGTGACAGCCATACAATCAGATGCTTTGCGTGGAAACTCTGACTCTACATTGCCAACAAGGATGACAAAGTCAATACTTTCACAGGATGAAAGAAAATAAAGGCAAACGAGATGCAAGAACTACTGGGAACTTCACTGAGGCACGAAAATATGCAAGCAATTTGTTTTTTACCGCAGGATGCAAACAACAAAAAACATTCATGTTTATGTGCACACAAAATGCAAAGGATAGCCATGGACGATGTAAAATGGACAGACAATGGATTTACAAAGATAAATAAATATAGTTTTCGGATGAGTTATTTTGATTGTGTAAAAGTAAAACACTAACGCGGATGCAAATTGTGAAATCTGTATTTTTATAATTATGTTGACTTCAACTGTAAACATTACATTTTAAGTGCAAAGCACAAAACGTGTGTACATATATATATTGGCAAAAGGTAAAGTAATCTTACATGGATAAAACGGTGGAAAATTTCAATGGCTGATGATTCTTACATTCTCCTCTCTTCGTGCACGGAATTGCCGATGTTTGCTGAAAGTGGCGTCAGATGATGCATAGACATATATTTAAAATGTATATTTTAATTGTATGTATTAAATTACCATGTAACGAACAATTACTTTACTGTGAGTTGAAAGTGATTTTTGTACGGAAATATAAATATATATGTATGTATGTATGTATGTATGTATGTATGTATGTATGTATGTATGTATGTATGTATGTATGCATGCATGTGAATGCAGATTATTTTAAACAGTTAAATAAATTCGGCCTGTGGAGGCATCTGAGCTTCTTTGTATTTAGCTTAGAAGTCATTGCTGGGTTGGAATCTGTTTCATAAATGTTTCATTGATTATATTGAGCTGTGGGTTTTGTTCTTCGACTCATATAGTTATAATGGAGGTAGAGCATTGTTGGAATGTTTCAGATTCACAAATGTCACAAAAACGATGTGGACCTACTTTTCTTCTTCTTTTTTTATCAGCTCATATGATTGACAAGTCAGGAACACCGAAAAGTGGCAGGCCTGCCATATCTCTTTTTATCTTTGCACAAGTGATAAATTTGGAGTTTTAAGTGGTTAGGCCTATAGGCTTTGGAACAACCCCCCCCCCCAAAGTTTGTAGCTAATGAAGAATGTTTCGAAGGTTAAAAGGGCCAGTCTAAAACAACCAGTTGCCTTTTATGAGTGACTGCCTGTCTCAAGTTCGGAGTGAAATGTGTTTTCTCACATTGATACTGGAAGCTAAAAGGTGATGTTTTGGAAATTTTTGAATCTCTCCCTTTTGCCCCATTGAACTTTGCTGTCAATGTTGGGTTGGAATTTATGAGGATGGGCAATGTATTTCTGAACTATTTGAACCTAAAGCCAAAGCATAAATGAACAACAGCTAAATACTGCATCCAGCTGAGGCAAATGGGTGTACTTTTGAAAAAGTATTCACATGCCTAGATTTGCAAAAATTGTCCTATTATAAAATTTTAAAAGAAGGACCCATGTCTAACTTTGTCTTAATTTTAAGTGTTTGGTGTTATTTTGAAATCTAGTGAAAGATTATATAAATTTCCTTGATTAAATACCTGCTACATGAAATGTGGTTCTTTACATTATGCAACTGAAACTTCTAGATCCAACATATATATATATATATATATATATATATATATATATATATATATATATATATTCCGTTTGCGTAGGAAACATAAACAAAAGCGCGGTGTGAACATTCCATGCTCAGCTGACTTAGAGATTCATCACACTTGTGGCTCTGTGAACTTGAGTTATGATCAAGGTTATCCATGTAATGAGTAAGTCTGACCTTTATGGAAGAACATTAACACGTCCAATGTCCCAGTTCAAGTAGTTCTCAAGTTACAGTGAACGGTAAAATTCATGTATGTTGCACTGTGACTCCAGAAATGAGGTCAAGGTCACTCATGTACTGTCTTAGCGTGACCTTCATAGAGAAACATTAACATGTGCAACATCAATATCCTAACTCAAAACAGATCTCAAGTTATACCAGTGAACAGTACATTACATGTAAGTTGTCCTGTGACCTTGGGAATGAGGTCAAAGTCCAAAAATCACTGCATCATGATCACTCGCACAAAATACGTAGACACTTATGAAAGGTACATCCATACCAAGTTTGACATAGATCTGGCGAAAATTGTTTAAGTTATAACCATTAGGCTACCTGTCTTATCGCCAAGCAAGTATAAAAAATTCTGCCATTATTAATAGTGCTAGAATGCCATGGTCAGAGGACCAGCGAGTAAATATTCACTTGACCATGGTTTTACAAAGTTCTGTAGAATGATCTGCACGTGAATTGGTTTTTATCAGAGGTATAAAAGAACATGCACATTTGCTGACTGCAGGCGGCCCCTGGGCCTATAGTTGGACATAGAAAACCACATGTTATATTGACCACTCTCGGCTCGTCTTGCATAGCAGACACTACTGTAGACGTTAATATGTTTATAAATATATATATATATATATTTATATATATATATATATTAGAATTGTCTGCACGTGAATTGGTTTTTGTCAGAGGTATAAAAGAACATGCGCATTCGCTGACTGCAGGCGGCCCCTGGGCCTATAGTTGGCCTAGAATTCTAATATATATATATATATATATATATATATATATATATATATATATATATATATATATATATATATATATATATATATATATATGTATATATATTTTAGAATTGTAAATACAGCAGAACTCCTATTGAGAACAATTCCTTTAGGTACATGTATATGCACTACCCATCACAGTCTGTGTATAAGAGTGCGCGTGGTTAGGCTCATGAAAATATGAATATGAAATGGGTAAAAGAGTGATAGCAGAAAACTGATCTATATAATATATATTGTATTTATCTTAAGTAAGCCAACATTGATCAGAGATTGATTAACGTTGTGGATAATAAATGAGCTGGCCCATTGTTTATAGATTATTGAATCGTTCAGAAAAAAACAGCCATATCCGGATATACATAACCCCACATGTGACTGTTGTTATACTCTCCAACAGAACCACAAAAGAAACCCCAGTAGAATGCGTAATCATGGTTGCGCAATAGGAACTTCTGGTACAAGGTTCCCTGTCCAGGCCAATACACAGTATCCAAAGTAATTTCCCGCTACAAAGATGGGGTTTGAAGCCTGGCGATCACATGGAACGTGCGGGTCGCATCACTGTTAGAGACAGGCTATATACTCATTTCTTGCAAAATTGGTAGTGTTTGAGAAATTTCAGCTCACAAATGCCAAACTGGTATTCTTTTAGTACTATGCGGGCCATATATAAGAAAAATTTGCATATGCTTTTAACAAGTAGTCTGTATTTCCAAAATATAAATAACACCCCTCTTGTCCCCACAGGGACCGACCCGTATCTCGCCATATCTCACCAAGCGAGACTAGGCAATGAGGTATGCAGTTGAGGCGGAAACTTAATACATATCTCCTATTAGGGACGAACCATTAGAATGGGGGGGGGGGGGGGGGCTATGTATTTTAGTAAAACATACAATTGTTTTTTCAGTTGCCCATAACAGTACATTATTTTTTTCTACCTCACCTCACACTACTTTTTTTAAATACTGAAACCCATGGATGTACGTATTCTAGCTACCATTGTGTAAGAAACATAGTGTCGAGAGAAACATTTTAGAAGCCTTCAATATGTCTGGTCCATTTGAAAACTATGTGAACACAGAGGTTTCAAAAAGAAATCATTTGAGGGTCCAGGGGGCTAAGCCCCCGGAAGGTTCTGACAAAATAAGGCTCCATTTGGACGCCTATTTTGTCACTGAAAATCTAATGTTTGTACCCCTGAAACCCTGCAAAAAAGACCCATGTTTATGACTGGCTACTCTGGGGTAAACATGGAAGAAGAGAGAAAACAGAATACATTTATTTTTAATTATGTTGCACAACAGATAGCATCTTCAGCCATAACTTACCCTACTATAATCACGTAAAATGCATTATTTTGCGCTTTTCATATAAGCAAACTTTTAATATTCTCTTTGACTCACTTAACTGAAATATCAAAGTGCTATGAATACACGGTATTACACACCGCATTATAAGTGTGTTAATGACCGATGTGGTTTTGGCTTTTAATTCTGGATATCTGATTTAAACATATTTTATTCGACCGGATACAATTGGGGAGAAGGGCAAGGCCTATATTAGCCCCTCTTGTGGAAGAAAGACGAATGGACAGGACAGACGAAACAACACAATACCAAGTGCGATGTTCTAGGTACTCTTACCACCCAGCGTAAACGGGACACAGAGCATCGCATTCTGGAACGTCTTGAAGGAAGACAGCACAAGTGTAACAACACAGACAATGGGGCTATATAGATATAACTAATCATATGCTAAATGTGAAAGATGTAAATATATTTTCTGAGCAAGGAAACAGTCGCACGATAAACAATGAACTAACTGAATTATGTTACGGCATCAGACTGAGAGAGTCTAGTTTTTAAGATATAGTCATGCCAGCCAGAAATATGTATTTATTATTTTGGAAACTGCAGCCTGAAGCACCATACAAGATTGTTTCCAGACTAAAAGGAGCATAATTTATGACAACGCTGTGGAGATCTTTCCTTTGGAGGATATGATAGGGACAGACAAAAAAATAATGCCATACATCTTCAATGTCTTGCCCGCATCTACACTCTGGAGAATCCATAACACCAATATCAAACAGGTGAGCATTCAGCTGACTGCAGCCCATGCACAGTGTAGCGTAGATGACTGCCGGGAATCGTTTACTAACATAATAAAGTTGAGTTTGCTTAACTGATCTTGGTACATTCTGAGTTAATTTTCTGTTTGAAATCAAATAAAGACTCTGAATTTTCTACTTCAGAAGGAAGTTGGTTCCAAAGTTTGTTTGTGGCTGGGAAAAAAGATGTGTGAAAGAGTTCAGTTCTAGTTCTAAAAGGTGGTATCTCTAGCGTCTGTCTGGTATTGTATCTTCTATTGTGATTTAGATCGTAGGGAATACTATTAGTGAGGTATTCTGGGACTAAATTGTTTTTTATTTTGTACATATTTATTAGTTTACTCCTTTCTCTGTGTTTTGCCAATGATGTAAAACCAGTTTCTTCATATAACTTAACATTTGGTGTAGTCCGCATAGCACCAGATATGACACGGGCAGCATCCAGCTGAATGATTCAAGCCTCAATGCATCCGCCTGAGTGCAGCATTCCCAGACCATGCAACCATATTCCATTAAAGGTCTAATGAAAGAGACGTATATCATTTCTAGAGTCTTTCTATCAAGGCTATATCGCAAAGTTTTCAAAATGTTGAGCTGCTTAGTAGCTTTCGTGACTATCGTATTTATGTGATCATGCCACCTAAGATCAGATCGAAGTAAAAGTCCTAAATGTTTATGCTGCTCAGCATTATCCAACCGATGGCCTTGGAACACTAAAAGGGGGGGGGGGGGGTGATTCACCTGGTTCCGTTTGCGAGAAATTAACATGGCTTCTGTGTTAAAAGCGTTGAAAGTTACAAACCAATCTTGACATCTAACTTCTATGAAAGGAAGCTCAACGTTCATCATGACAGAAATAGATTATCAACATTAAGATACAAGGATGTATCATCTGCGAAGAGTTTTAATTTTCGATCAAACAACGTCGATTATATCATTTATAAATATCAAAAACAAAAGTGGCCCTAATACAGAGCCCTGGGGGACAATAACATTTATTGTGCTCCACTGAGATGCCTGTCCATATAATACAAAGCGCTGTTGGCGATCAAATAAATAATTTTAAAACCAATTGAGCAGAGAACCCGATATGCCACTGAGCGCTAATTTGTGCAATAAACCATCGTGCCAAACACGATCAAAAGCTTTGTTTACGTAAAGAAAAGCAATTCAACCAAATCAAAAACAAAACAAAACCTCCTTTAGTTGGTCGATTGCAAGGCACAGTTCGTGATAGAGGGAAAGAAGCTGGTTGACTGCATAGTCACCAGGAATAAATCCGGACTGGTTTGCCGACAGAAGTAGATTATCCATAAGAAAACTAAATACATGCTCAAATATAACTCTTTCCATTCCCGTCCGAACACAACTGAGGAGAGAAATTGGACGATAGGTAGTAACTACATGAACTTGGGCCACCTTTTTTATACAAAGGGGTTACATTTGTCGTCTTCCACAAACCGGGAAAGTGTTTAAGAGACCTGGACAAATTGAATAGTCTAGTTAATGTAACAACTATAGAGGGCGCTGCTTCCTTCAGAATACGGGAGCTGATGCCGTCAGGACCGGTGGCCTTTGTGACATCTAAACTTTCCAGAGTATGGCCGACTTCATTTGTATCGATTTCAATGGATTCCAAAATGGTGGGCAGATCGACGAGAGGGAGTACAAGGCGCCATCGACGTTTCAAGATTGCTTTGACTCGAAAAAAATAAATTGAAAATTTCAGCTTTGGAGAGACTCTCAGTCACATGACAGTTTTCATGTAATAGGCCTAAAGATGGGATACTAGAAAATTGGTTACGATTCATAAAGTGTTTCACAGTACTCCTCCAAGCTTTATTCTTGAGTTTGGCACTTTTCAGAGACACGCCAAGTTTATCATTATAATTTTGTTCTGCATTTTTCAGCTGTTCCTGGTACTTATTACTTATTCTGTTTTAAGTACTCCAAGCTAGCGTATTGTGTTTTTTCTCTTTTGCTACCTTATACGCTCGAATGACCTTCCGCTTCTCACAGCGGAGTCTGGAACTGAACCAGGGGAGATCAGAAGGACGAACTTTTTTAGTTCTATTGGGAACCGTATCTTTGGCGTCTTGAAGAAACAATTCTGTTCATTTTTTGCAACAAACATCAATATCTTCCGAGATAAAACAATCGTTCCAATTTATTTCGTTCAAAAAATTTCTAAATGCATCCAAATCGGCTTTCTAGTAAAGCCAAGTATGTCTTTTAAAGGAAGACTCTTTCTTGCGCCGAAAGAGTATGTTAGCGCCTATAACTGAATGATCGCAGTTGGAAATTGGTGGTAAAACTCGCGGATCTTTGTCAAAATCTGGTATGTTAGAAATGATCTGGTCAAGACACGAAGTTGTTTCGGTGATTCGTGTTGGCTCATTTATATGTAGAGTAAGAAAGTGTGTAAGGCAGGACTGTTTTAATTTAGAACCAGAAGTGGTGGATATTTAATGACAATTTCCCTTGTGATTAAGACAACATACGTAATACTGGTTTTACATGTACTAGAATATCTATTGCACACTCTTACTCCAGTATTAAAGATTGATATGTTAATGTCAGGACAATGTTCTCACTAGCAGTGCATTGTAAATATTAATATTCTTCCTTTATATACTGTACATACATGCATATAGCATTGATCACTTGAATTTGAAAAAAATTCTAGTTTTGTCAATAAAAATGAAAACATAAATAAAGAATAAATAAAAGCAGGCTTTTGCAAGTTTGGAAGTCCTTTTGATGATCACTTGCCTACGAAATATGATTCAGTATACTTAAGATAAATAAAACTAAAAACACAAGATTCTACATGCCACTTAAAAAAATCCTAATTAAAAAAAACACTACAATAGATGCATTCAACTTGGAAAAAGTACATCCAATTACACTCTATAAAGTGTTTGTGACACTATGAACCCTAATAAGAGCACTGGAACCAGATATATATCTTTTTGAACCTGCACTGTAAAACGGACTTCAGATTCAAGTTCCTCATGAAGGGACCTTTCATTCAAGTACCTGCAAGCCTAGGTTTAATTCAGACGTTTCACCAGAAAATATGACCAAGATCAACAGGTTTCCTCTGGACACTTCTTGAGCAACATCACAAGAAGTGCCCATAGGATACATGTTGTCTCAGTCTCAAATGAAGCACTTTAAGGTTTAAATGAAAAGCGTACTTGCATACAATTAATGAAATAAATAAGACCATAGTGCCACATCATGACATGAAATGTGAGTATTCTGCATGTATTTGAGGGCCAACTATGATACATGTCGGGTGTATGAATTTGATGCTAATTATCATTTTCATATAAAATTTATACAAAATTAGTTATCGACAGTGCCCCACTTTGTTTATCTGAAAATGAGAGAGAGAGAGAGAGAAAGAGAGAGAGAGAGAGAGAGAGAATTGCTACTATGCTTGTATTTAATAAAAGAAAAATATGATAACGGAATTCCACTTTATGTACTGTTATCTCTTTCAGCGCTAAAAGTTAGGCATAACAATCATTGATCTCATTCCGATCAATACTATGGTTCTATTGTCAAATCCTTTATCTCATTTAAGTCCAATTGATTCAAACAGGTCCACCGATATTCTTAGTTTTATGGAGTTTTAAGTATGCAAGTATCTCTTGGGCGAACAGCTTTCCTAGGAGCACTATGCTTGCATTACACAGCTTATTTTAAGACAGTGCCTGGCTTTGTTTATCTGAAAATATGAGAGAGAGAGAGAGAGAGAGAGAGAGAGAGAGAGAGAGAGAGAGAGAGAGAGAGAGAGAGAGAGAGAGAGAGAGAGAGAGAGAGAGAGAGAGAGAGAGAGAGAGAGAGAGAGAGAGAGAGAGAGAGAGAGAGAGAGAGAGAGAGAGAGAGAGAGTAATGTTGAAGAAAAAAAAAGACTGGAAATGTTCTGAAATTGTCAAAATGACTGTACTCATCTGACCAAAAAAGATAGAGTTTACCATCAGATGTAGGAGGGTTTGCAAGCGGCAAACATATAAGTGGAGGCACTTGTATGGATAGAAAACTTGCAACTAGTTGTTGCCATTGGGATACATGGAGTCCTGGTATGTCAATACAATATTGAAACTGTGGCTGGTGTTTTGAGGTGATTTGGAGGTTGACAATTTAGATGGGGCACCGTATAAGAAATAACCAAAATTGTGTGCATCTGAATGCAGCATCTGAGGGCACAACAGGCCTATGAAGTCCAGGTGTCAATGCTAACCAAGTCGGTAGCCAACTTAGAGGAGGCACTTCGGCAGATGGAGAGTGAACGCCACACTACGATGGAGGACATGACAGCTGTTCGTGACCTCTGTGCAAAGCTGGAAGCCACGAGAGACTCCCTGCAGAGACAACTGACATCAAAGTCACTGGACCATGAAAAGGTGCTATGAAATTCTTGATTTCCTGTGTTTTGTTTTTGTACATTTTGGCAATTGCTCAAAGTTGTGAAAAGAAAGACCTGCTGGAAAATATGTCAGCATAGCCCAGATTGGAATGTTTGCAAAAATTACATGAAGTGAAAGGCACAAAATGCAGTATAAACCACAAAATGACAGTTGATACAATTCTTTGGTAGTATGCTTTTGTGTGTATAATTTGATGGTGTTATTATAGAGTGGTCCCTGTCTTGAGAGACCTCTCCAATGAGAGACCACTTGTCCCGAAAGCCCACCTGGTCAGGAGAGGTTGCTTAGTACTGCTCATCTTATTTAAACCTCCTGTCGAGGGCCACCTGTTTTTAGAGACCACAATTTTGGTCATGGCAAGGAGTGGTCTTTCCAGACAGGTTTCACCATAGTGTTCATAATTCAATTTCAGAAATGCACTGTACAAAAATTTGCTGCATGGATGTTGAGGGACAAGGTATTTTTGTGCTCTTTTGTCAAGACATGTCAAACTATAACCAGGATAGTGCCTGTCAAAAGCAAATCTGACGCAGTTTGGTCAAAATGGATTGTTTTGATTTGTTTTGTTCCCAGTCTTTGCTGGTCTCCTTCCTGATAGCCCATTTTCCTCCCAAGTGCACGTTAATAAGAGAATGATGGTTAATGTCTAAGCTGTTCAATACACCAGATACCGTGTGCTGTGGCCGGACACAACTTCAGAGTTTTCTGACATTGTGTGTGGCTTTCAGTGTGGGATATAGTTATAGATTGTTGTGTTGCCTTAGGTCTGAACCACAGATTGGTACAAAAGTATAAATCATGTTTGAACTGAGTGTCAAACACTTTGAACTGCAGTACTTATCCCCTCCCTTGCTCCCAAGCTGGCCAATGGCAGGTCTTGCTTAAATGTTGTCTGCTCCACTCTGTTTGACGAATTTCAACTGTGATGAAAAGCAGTTGCACAGCTTGGGTAATCAGTCTTCTGTCTGTTCATAAACCTTTGCACGTGAGCGTGATACAGTCCACAGCTTTCAAAATAGCCCCATATGACTTTCAGGACTTGTCAAGTGTATGGAATCTAGGTCAAGTTTGATATTGGTGGTGCCACCTATAGTGTTATGACCAAAATCTGAAAATATTGTGAATGTTGTTGTTCAAAGAGCTTTTCATGAATCATCATGAAATTTCATTGGGAGGTCAGTCAGGCAAAAAAGCAAAACCACTTTGAAATTTGGTGTTGACGAATGATACTGAACAAAAGCTGTTGAAACCACGTTAAATTCAATATTTTTTGACAGAGAATAAGGCTAATGATACCCAAAGTGCCACAAATTTGTACTTTCAAATCACTGTTCAGTAATTTGTTCAGTATTTTTATTATGGCCCACCCCCATTGAATTGTAATTGCATTGTAACTCAGAATTTAAGTTATAACTGCAATATTGCACATGGCAATAGTCCTCAATTAGGGCTTCGTCAGCTTAGAAGCTGGATGATCTTGACCAAATTCCCATGGTCACCAGGTCCTTTGGCAGAGCGACTGCGGTTTCCGCACCATAACTCAAGCTTTTTTTTTGAGATAGAACTTTGATAGTGACCAGGTATGTACTCCTATGTAAGGGCTTGGTGAAGTATGAAGTTAGTTGACCTTGACCCTGTTTCTAAGGTCACAGAGTTACTACAGGGAGTTTTGGTTTCCGCATGATAACTAGAAAAGTTTTTATGATAGGACCTGTGCATGGCACAGGATTATAGTCCTTATCTAGGGTTAGGTCATGTTCAAAGATGGATGACCTTGACCTAAATTCAATAGTCAGAAGGGCACTATGGAACTTGGTTTTAGTTTCTGCATGATAACTGAAGATGTTTTTTCACCTAGGGCTTTCATATTTCACAGGACTATAGTTTTCTATAAGATATAGATCACGATCTGAAATGGGTGACCTTGAGTTAATCTATGTTTCCCAAACATGGCTTGTTATGTCTCCCCGTGGAAGCTGGGGGACATATTGTTTTAGTGCCCGTTTCTTCCGCTTCTTCTTCTTCTTCTTGTCGTTGTTGTTGTTGTTGTTGTTGTTGTTGTTGTTGTTGTTGTTGTTCTTCAGGTTCTTCAACACTTGGTTTCCGTGTGATAAGTCTTGAAGGACTTGACAGAATTTGAAGAAACTTGGTAGGATTATGTATCTAGGCAAGACCTAGGTTCGGATTGTATTTGGGTGACCTTGACCTAATTTTCAAGATCACAGGGTCACTTATATGAAATTGGTTTCTGTTCGATAAGTCATGAAGAACAAGATGGAACTTGATGAAACTTGGTAGGATTATGTATCTTGGCAAGACCTAGGTTCGAATTGTATTTGGATGAACTTGAGCGAATTTTCAAGGTCACAGGGTCACTTATGTGAAATTGGTTTCCGTTCGATAAGTCATGAAGAACAGGATGGATTTTGATGAAACTTGGTAGGATTATGTATCTAGGCAAGACCTATGTTGGGATTGTATTTAGATGACCTTGAGCGAATTCTCAAGGTCACAGGGTCACTTATGTGAAATTGGTTTCCGTGTGATAAGTCTTGAAGAACTTGATGGAATTTGATGAAACTTGGTAGGATTATGTATCTTGGCAAGATCTAGGTTGGGATTGTATTTGGATGAACTTGAGCGAATTCTCAAGGTCACAGGGTCACTTATGTGAAATTGGTTTCCGTGTGATAAGTCTTGGAGAACTTGATGGAATTTGATGAAACTTGGTAGGATTATGTATCTTGGTAAGACCTAGGTTGGGATTGTATTTGGATGACCTTGAGCGAATTCTCAAGGTCACAGGGTCACTTATGTGGAATTGGTTTCCGTTCGATAAGTCATGAAGAACAGGATGGAATTTGATGAAACTTGGTAGGATTATGTATCAAGGTAAGACCAAGGTTGGGATTTTATTTGGGTGACCTTGACCTAATTTTCAAGGTCACAAGGTCATTTATGTGAAATTGGTTTCTCTGCAATAAGTCTTGAAAAACTTGATGAAAATTGCTAGAGTAATGTATCTAGGTGAGAGCTAAAATAGGATTGTAATTTTTTAAGCAAACTTGGTCATTTGTAATTTGTTATCACCTGTAGCTTATTCAGAGACGTAAGTGTTCCACCGGGAGACATTTGATTTTCTGTTTGAAAATCAGTCTGTTCTAGTTTTCATCTATTTTGCTGATAGAAGAAAACCATCAAAATAAAAACAGTGAAGTAGTATTTCAACACAGATTAGATAGAAACTTTTAAATTCCAACATACTAAATTTAAAGCACCAGTGAAACGCTGAAATGCAAAGCCACAAAATTTAAATATATGAAATAAGTGTATTTTCAGTATCATATATAGAAGTTCAATGTTGTATAATATGGGTGACCTTGACCTACTTTCTCAAGGACTCGGAGGGAATACATATCAGGAAAGGATTTTGATATAGTCATTATGTCTCAACTTGTGTACATATATTTGTATACCATTATTACATAAACATTATTCAGACAAGAGTCTTGTGATCTATGGAGCTATGGTGGTGCCACTGGTGGTATGAAGTGGAACTAGCATTACAGGTCTCAAAAGTTCATCAAACTCGTCATATTGATTATGAATTGAGATGCAGCTTCTATATATATACACCAAATCTGCCTTGGGCCAATGATCGTATTTTGTATAGTTTGAGTGACTTTGATCTAATTTATTTTCAAGGTCGTTCAGGATGTAGTAAAGGACAGGAAATTCTACATTTTGAGAAATAAGGCCAGCAATACCAAATGTACCACAAATGAGTATGATATAAAGCAGTTGCATATTGCATACTATGGATGACCTTCACCTACTTTGGGAAATACATATCAGGAATTGATTTTTTTGGTCATAGTCATTATGTCTGAACTTGTGCTCATTTATCAATAAACCAGTACAGGAATATTATACAGTCAAAAATGATGATAGGAATCATGGTGCTGCCACTGGTGGTATGAAGTGGAACTAGCATTATTAGGTGTAAACAGTACATTAAATTCATTATTTTGATTATAAATTGAGCAGCAACTTTACATGTACATCAAACATGCATTACACCAATGATCAAAGTTTGTGAAAAAAAAAATCGACCTTGAGTGAGCTACAAAGGTCAAACTGGTATGTTGGCCTATATCTCAGTAATTGTGGATGGTAGGCCTATGTTTCAGGAAGAGCGTTTGGCATTTCTTTTGGGGCTGTTAATTTAGACCTTGAGTGACCTGGAAAGGTAAAACAGACAAATTGGCTTATGTCTTGGTTATAGTGAATTACATCACTTTTCATTTAAAAATGACTTGTTAACTGTATGAGTAAAGACTGATATTACAAACACTGATAATGGTCTGAAACAAAGGTGACCTTGCTATTATATTGTGAAGTTTAGTGGACCACTTCAGTCTAAGCATGCAAAGGTCAGCTGAGCACAGGACTGTCACAATCCTCTTGTTACTCAAAGCATTGCTTTTGGCACAAAGTTAGCTCGTTAATGAAACTTGAGCAGGCTAAGTTTGATAAACTGCTCTCTTTTGACTGGTTTCAGTAAGAAATTAATGTTCTTTCCTTGTGTGTATTTTTCGCTGTAGCTGGCCTCAGACTTACAACAAATGAAACAAGAAACAGAGATACTTCGCAGTCAGGTGAGTGGAGAACGACAAAACCTGCGCGATTTGGAGGAGATACTGCAGAGCAACAGGGAGAAGGAGTTCCATAGTCAGCTGGTGGCCCAGGAGAAGACAGCGGAAATACAGCTGCTGAAAGACAGGCTGTCACTGAACGATAGTAAAATGTGAGTAGCAAACAGGCTATCAACCCTTATCTTACCAAGACACCCCATTCCACGATTAATGACAAGTGTCTGGCATTCCTGCCATGTCAAGTGGATTAAAGTTAATGGAAAACTTAATACCCCCATTTTTGACTTCTCCAAAACTATTTTGCCTGAATCAGCTTGAAACATGGTGGGGTGGGTCTCTACTGTTTTTTAGTTTGCTGAAGTGAACATGCACCAATGATTTTGTGATTTTCTTATGAATTTTGGGTTTTTCTTTCTGTTCCCAATTCAATTTTTTTAACTTGAGTGGTTTGTCATGCGTAAAAACTAGGAAACTAGGTCAAGTATCTGTGTGACAGTGATATGGTTATTAAAGGGGGTATACACATGGGAACCTCTGATTCCACTTTAAAGTGATTTTGGACGTGACTGTTCCTCAGGTGGTCCTCTACCAAGTTTGCATGAGGGATGGTGATGCAATAATTTTGCTTTTCTTTAACTAATTTTTTCCTTATTTTTGTTGAAAATTTCCTCTTCTTAAGAACTAAATGGCCAATTGCTTTGAAAATGTGCATGCAGTACACACGTACATATATGCATGGGCCCTTGGGGTCATGTAGTGTACATTTCGGTCACCAGGTGCTGCTGCAATGTGTGCCTATTGTTTAAAATGAACATTTGTGTGGTAAGTCTATCTGTGACTAGTTCTCCAGAATGGCGAAATAGAGAAGCGTGACATTTTGTCGGAATATAATCGGACTAAAGATGATGAAAGTGTGGAGAATTCAGGGTATGTTAATTCTTGCCAAAGCTATGGGATATCAAATTTTGGGACCATGAGTGCCGCTCCTGTACATGTATGTACCAATACAGTGCATATATGGCAATATTGTCTGATAGGCTTTTTATTTTACACATATATGATCTCCAGGTGGCGCTCTATCAGCTTTGTGAGGGAGATGATGATGCAAGTTTTTTTTATCTTTTTTGAAATACTACTGTGTCATCTCAGGAACTACATGGCCAATTGCTTTGATATTGCAGGCAGGGTCACTTACGGGTCACTTAGTTCATATTGTAGCCACCAGGTAATTCTGAAAATTAAAAAAATAAAAATCCCGTATTTTAGGGTTTTAACACTATTTTAAATTGCTTTTCCAGAATGGCTGAATGGAAGTAAATGAAATTTTACTCGAGTACAATTTGGGCAAATAATGGGAGTATGTTCATTTTTAACAAAATTATGGGATATCAAACTTTTGGACCATGTGTCAGCAAGTTTTGCTACTGTATGCACACATACATTCAGACACAGTACCATGCACATATTGTAATGTTGTCAAACCTGTTTTATGGGATACTTTGCTCTACATAGATATTGCCATGGTGGACCTTCATCAAAATTGTGAAGGGTGACAAATAATGCATTCTCTGACCGTGGATGCATATAGTGGGGTTTGGAGAATTCCAATTTTTTGCTGACCCATCAAATGTGACATACTGGGTATATCTTGGTAATGGTGGATCCTAAGTCATTGTTACTATTAAACATAAATAGGAAAGTATCTGTGGGGTTTCTTTTGGTGTTGTAATTTTTGACCATGAAGGACCATCAAAGGTTAAACTTGCATAGTGCTTCTAAAAGAGAAATTAGATTATGCTTTTTTTTTTTTATCGTTTGTTCAGAACTTTACAGAAGACGTGGCACTGTTGCTCCTTAGTGTATACAGTAGTCCCTCCTTTGAGAGACCGCCCCTAGTGCCACCCGAAAGGTGGTCACATAAAGCAGGTGGTCCCTCAAAGGAGGTATGAATAACATGAAAAGTACTACAGAAAGACCTGACAACTGTGGTCTCTCAAAGGAGGTGGTCTCCCAAAGGAGTCGTCTTTCAAAGGAGGGACTACTATAATAGGAAGACTTCAGTGTATGGTGGTCCCTGTCTTGACAGACTGCCCATAGGGCAGGTGAAAATGTGGTCTCTCAAAACAGGTGGTCTTTCATTAGAGGTATAATAACATGGAAAAGATAGGACAGTGCACTGAGACAGCGGTCTTAACAAGATTATGTGGCCTCTCATTGGAGGGGTCTCTCAAGACAGGTACCACTGTATCACTAGACCAGGATGGAACTTAATATGGGTTGAATGTCAAGGTCAGCAGATTAAATAAAAATTAAAATGTGAATATCGTTCAGTTGTCCCAAAATTGGCTGCTTTTCATATTAGGGCCAGTCTGACTGCAATGCAACACAGTGATCTGGCCACAGCTTGCAACCTTTAACGGTTGCTAGTGTAGAAATGTTGCAGCGAAGCAGGCCTAGTATCTCATGTTGCAGGCATATGTTAAATGGACCTTTAACTTATGAATAAAAGTGAAAATAATAGGAAGATGTAACAAGTTCCATTTGTGTTGGACATAGGGAGAGTCAAAGTCGAGAGCTGACAACTCTATGTGCACGGACCATAGAACTGGAGGCAGAAGTGGACCGTCTGAGAAGGACACTCACCAATACCAGGTTTTAAAGGTTAGTTCGCAGAGTAATCATGTATTCTATTCCCATGGGTCCATCGTGGGGGTATTGTGTTCCTGGTTTGTCTGTCTGTCCGTCTATGGCCCCTTCAGTGCACCAAGAAATGAGGGTTGCCTCTCTGTGTGTTATGGTATAATGACCTGTGTGATTGAAGCTGGCATCAGGCGAGGCCAGCTTCAATCAGGCACATCATTATGCCATAACACACACAAAGGCAACCCTCATTGCTTATATTTACATTTCCCCCTTAATTTTTCTGCTTGATTACACAAAATTAAGAAATTTAATACATAGAATTAAGAGAAACGACCTGAAAGTGATTTGCGCAGCACGTTTAAGTGTTAAGTTCTGTAAACCCAGGTGGGCGTGGCTTATTGGAATGTGAGTGGGCCACATTCAGGGTCAAAGAAGTGACCTATTCTGTCAAGTAGATGCTCTGCATTTGCCGGAAAAGTGTCTTCACAGGAGAATGCAGGATGTGCATCCTAAGCAAATTATGTATGGAGTTTATGTGTGAATTCTAAATTAAATGATTCAGTCAGGCAGTTAGAAATGTGATGTATAGTGAAACATCATTGACTTGAAACATCTCTTTCCAGCTAAATGTGTCAGATGTGAGAACATGTTGGATAAATGAATCAAATTGCCAAGGAGTTAAATTGTTGTGTCCTTCAAAACTTGAGTCACCATGTGAGTCTGCTGTATATCTGAGTATTGTCATGTTGTTGAGGTTGTACTGTATTTCATGTCCCAGCATGCACCTTCCTGTCTACAGCTGTGCCATTTGCCAGCTTGGCAGACTGGGTCCCTTTTTGTTTCCTGTCCAGGAAGTGGAGAGGAGATGGTATCAACAATCGTCTGTCCGTCCTGGCATTGTTTCTGGGCCATTTCTCCCAAAACTTAAACACTTAGCAACCTGAAATTTTTGTGCTGCTAGATATGCCTTTTGATGCTTTTGTGTGGCTCATCATCATTCTTCCTCATCAGTTAATCAATGATATTTGTTAAAAGTCTCAGAATGGTTTCTGGACCTTTCTCCAAAATTGTTACACTTAGCAATCTGAAATTTTTATGGCTTGTGTTGTCAAGCCACCCTATGTGTATTTTTATACTTCTAGTTGATCGTCCAAATATGCTCTCTTGAGATACGTGGTTCTTACTAAGAATAAAGCAGTATAAAAGCAAAAACATAGTAGTACAGAGCCTGTCAAATATGACCTCTTAAGCCTGGCATAGCTCCTTGGGGTGCTATCTCAGGCAGAAACCATATTAGTTACCTGGGCAGGAGATACTGTTAGTATCAGCATCAACGTGTGGTGTACAAATATGTCACATGCAACTGAACCAAATGACGTTTTTGTGGCAATTTTAATTTAAAGAGAGCGGGCCGTACAGGAGTTGAGACGACATGGGTTTGCGCCCCCTGGAGAGGGCCATGTGGGTCATTCGAGTGGTGCCAATGCTGCCTTCAGTCCAAACAGGTGAGGATTTTTACTGTACACCAGCATCACCAGGTACAGTGGAAAAGACTTTTTCACTCCATCTACCATATTGGCTGACAGGGTATTGTCAACGTTATGTCTGTCCACTGTACACAATCCTATACTTGTCTAGTCCTCCCTGGGCATTGTCATATATACAGTGGAAGAAGCAGCCTTTGTGCTTGACACCTTCAGTATACTTTTATAATTAATTAAGTACAGTATAGATTTATATATGCAAACATTCAGTTTCTATGAGACGTCCGTTACCACTGCAGATGCAACAACTTTTGACCAATTGAGCTACTGTTATGAAACTTGTTATGTAGCATGGCCGAGTTTGACATTCAGCAAGCTGACCTATCTGCAAGGTCAATGAACCAATTTTGGGTCAAAGGTCAAGGGGTCATAAGGCTGCTCTGACTGTCCTGTTTTTGTACTTCTTTCAGGTGGAGAAGGACGGTGTGTAATTTGACAGCCAGGAGGTTTAATCAAATTCTTATTGTTATTCAGGTGAAAACAATCTAAGGAATCGCAAAAATAAAAACAGACTCAAATAATTAAAACAGGGCCAAATGTATGAATCAATAGTTGTACAAAATTGTAAATAATAGTTTACATGTCTGTCATGTGCTGTCACAGCATTTAAACATGTATAATTATCTTGTGTATCAAAACTTGTAAAGTTTGATAGCCAATGCACTTCTGAAAAATTAATTTGCTTCTTTGTAACTTGCATTCGTGCCTTTCAGATCTCGATCCCGCTCACCGACCTCCAGGGCTTTCTACAGTCGCTCTTTTATTGAAGACGACCCTCTCACATCAATGCACACTGTATGTACTCGTGTGTTATCTTCGCAAATTCTTACTGGTGTTATGTCATGATGATCAGATATGTCACCTCGGTCGTTACATTAACAATACTGATTTCACAAAGTTTTTGATAATCAAAAAGAATAATTGATGCACATATGCTTTACCATTGAAGAATAGTGTTGCCCACTATAGACATGTGATTAGTATATATGAGATATTATAATGCAATTTGAACTGATATACTCGATTTGCATGTTGAATGGCACTTCAAAAAAATTTCGCATTGTAGACGCAAACGCAGTGCATGGAATTGAGGGTTGACCAAATCAGCCAAATATTTGGGTGGTTGACCAAATAGTTTTAAATGGTAACCTGTGCTGTTGACCTCCCCTCCCCCCCCCCAAAAAAAAAAAATTGTTAAAGGCAAACAAAAACAGGAGGTTTGGTGCCAGACATTTGTTCCGTATTTACCCATTTAATCGTCATGCTAGTGCAGCAGTTGCACCCATAAATTATGGGTCAAGAAAAGCCCTGGCCAAATGGTGGTGTGCCCTGGTGGCACTTTCTCATTACTCTGAATTACTTTGTTTCCTGTGTGCCTGATTTTTGCCATGTTTTGCACTCTGTGTGAACCATATTGCTCTAAGGAACAGGTGTCACTCCGGAATAATTGCTTAACAAATCCTGTTATTTTATTTATTTATTTTGTTTTGTTTATTTTGGTTGGGTTGGGTTGGTTTTTTGATATATTATTTTTTTATTGTGGCCAGCCATCTGGACAGCCAAAAAAAAAAAAAAAAGGAAAAACAAACAAACATGGCAGATGGGGCATGGATGATATGAACTCGAAGCTCCTTGATCTTAACATGGCATAAAAAAAGTCAGGATTAATTTTGATATGCAATTTTGGGCCTTGAAGGTGTGATGATTATATGGGTAAATATGGTCAGGTATTTGTTTAACTGTTTTTTCACAAAAACTTTTCAAATACAGGTTTAAATTTTTCTGCCCCATAATGCACTCAATTTGCATGCTCGATTTCCAAATTTTCGGCACTGATGACCCCCCCCCCCCACCTACCTATTTTAGGCACTGCACACATTGAGAATCATGACTTCTAAAAATAAAAGTGGCCATGAATGAGAATCAAGGCCGCTATGTATGAATCCTGTTGTATATACAAATGCTGAACTTCATTATTTTGCCTGCTAAACAGACCCAGCTTTATGTTCATTGCACTTATGTGGAGTACAGACAAGAGATGAGCGTGAATGATTGATGTTATGGATTCATACATAGCCAGGCTAAACTCCTGCACTGTTTGATTGCATGTAACCCACCAGTGATTGAATTGAGCCATTTGCACGTAGAGAGACCAGAATGACTGCATGCATATGTTTCTACCCACAGGTATGAGAATGGGGGCAAACCAGATCCCGTAGTCAGTAACAGGTATATTTTTCTATACGTATTACATGTTTTATGCTTGTACAGAGCCTTTTCTCAGCAAAAAATCAAATTGGTTTGTCTCTCCATTGTCTGTAGTCTGTTGTTTGTCCACAGTTATATTTACAACTTTTTCTCCAAAACCATTTGGCTGATCTGCCTGAAAGGTGGTGAGGATTTTCCTTGGATGGGTCTACATCAACTTTGTTCAAGTGGGCCAGTAATTTTTATGCCCCCCCTCTTGTCGGAGGAGGGCATATAGTAATCACTGTTTTTTTTTGCGTCTGTCCTCTTTTTGCGTCTGGGCTATTATTCGCTTGTCCTTCAACTTATATTAATGAAACTTTACACACAGGTGCATCTGGACAAAGGGGTGTGTCATGTACCAAAAGTAGGTCACTAGATCAAGTATCTGGGTCAGTGATATATTCTTGTAAAATTGAGTCTGTGCCATTTTTCCTTTACTATTAAACTTAGTTTTGTGAAACTCGACACACACACATATTTTGACCTAAAGGTGTGTCATAAAACAAAAGCAGGTCACTACATCACCTATCTGGGTCAGGGTGATAAATGCATGTAAAACTACATTACACTTCGTGCCCGAGCTGAATTATGTTGTCCTTTGACTTGGAATCATGAAGCTTTACACCTGTGTATCTGGACACAAAAATGGGTTATGCATAAAAGATGGTCACTAGGTCAAGTAACTGGGTCACGGTGATTGCTTATTTTTAAGAAGCTGCCCCATGAGGGGACCCTTTATGTTTTAGGGTTGTCCGGCTGTCCCCCCAGATGTCCGTCCCGATTTCCGGCCATCCAGATGTGTACATGAAAATCTAGGTCCCTTTCAATGTTGTTGGTGGCACCTACAATATTATGTTATATAAGGGTCAAAAGTGAAAATCTTCTGAACACTCTAGCATCTTTAACTTTTTGGCAGATCTTCACCGAATTTAGTGGAATTGTGGGGAAGGTCAAAGTCTTAGTAGCTAATGATGTTAGTGGCGCCACCTATAATTTGATGAAAATTATAAGCCAAAATGTGTTGATAGATATAAAATTTGATATATGGAAAATGTAATTGGATTAGACTTGCCAAATTTATATGATATATTTACCATGTCCAATGCTAGAATATTATGTAATATCAGTTACTGTGACCATTTTTGTGAGGTCACAATGCCTGTAAAGTTGAAAGAGGAATTTTGTAATGGTAAGGGTGTAGCTTGGACATCAATGGCAAAGAGAATTGAGCCTCCAGATCAAAATTAGGCCGGATTACATTGTACAGAATATTGTACTTGGTGACCTACTTTTTTGGTCACCCTGACCCAGTAATTATGGAGTTGGTGCTTGTTCAAATTTATTTTCAATAACTCAAAAAGGTATCACCCGATTTGAACAAACAGACGATGTATGGAAAGCTGGATGTGGGGTGCATATTTTGAACAGTAAGTTTTTAATCCGAGTTGAAGGTTATGGTCAAATGGCCAGTTTGAATATATGGGTCATCTTGTGAATGCTCTGCACCTCACAATTTTTTAGTTGGGCTCATATAACGTTTAGCAGTTATGAAGTGTATACAAATCTTTGTCGATGTGAATGTTTGTGGCTCCACCTAGAGTATTATGTTAAATACAGGGCAAAATGCACAAATAAGCTATGATTACATGTGTAGCAAAGTGCCATCTGGTGGACACTAAAATCACATAAGCTTTATATGTTCAGAAGCCACTTGAGGACTTGCAACTTTGAAATGAAGATGTAGGTGCAATATAACCATGGTGCCAGCAAAGCATTAGGCCTCATGTTTTTTCTTCAACCTCATACTGCTGGCTTGCAGATATTGGAATAATTATTGAAAGCTGTTTACTTTATTATGATCAACTCCTTTGATGAACATTTGACTTATACACGTATGTGGTAAGAATGTTTCCAAACCTGTTTTGAAGGAAATTTTACGTTCAGCTACACTAAGAAAGTTTTTGTGTCATTCTGGTACACTTGAAGTCAAAAGATGTAAACATATTTTGAGAAAGTATTTTTAGCTCTTAATGAAGCCTTTTGTATGTGGAATTTTGTACCAGACCATGCAGTTTCATCACCATGCCAAAACTGCTTTAAAATTATCATGATCAGCATTTATGTCGGATATTAATTCGTAATTTTGAAGTTTGCAAGCCACGTCACTGTAATTTACAATTGTATGCTTATGCTCAGCATGTGTGCCTTAAGTATGTATACCTTTGTACATTTCGCACATAATAAATTACATATATATATATATATAAAAGCAACGACGGGATTTTATTTATTGTATGTATCTTTGTGCCCTTTCAGAAACCCAAGGACTGCGAATCCTTGCTTCAGTGGATTGCAGACACGGACTGTGCCTTGAACAAGGTTTCTGATGCTTCACGCGAATGTGCCAAAATGAACAAAATATAGTCAACAAATATGACCAGACTGCAATATGAGCAAAACTCAGTCAAACTTGTGGATCAAGGACTTGGGGGGTGGGGGTGGGGGGGATTGTAAAGTGTCCACTTTTCCATTTCAAATTGGATTTTTTTGTTTACAGTCATGTGGATTTGATTGTTTTATATGTAGGGAAGTGTGAAGACGGTAGTTACTTGAGGACAGTATTACTGTAATGTATAGTGACTCACACCTGCTCCAAGGACCATTTGTCATGAGACGCCACATGGTACTTAAGGACATCATAAAAAGGGGCATTTTAGGGTTTACCCTTCTCCAGATAATGCCACCTTTTGTATATTTATATTCATAAGTGCTAGGTTTTATAAACATTGCATATTTTTTTGCTGCATGCAGAAACCCATATAAAACTTACAAATGTTTCAACAGATTCATGAGGTGTCTCTGTGACAATTGTTACCATTTCTAGAATTTTATTCCTAAGTGCTAGGTCTTATAGATATCTCCCCCTTTTTTAGCTTTGCTGACCGAAGTTCGCAGAGCTTATGCAGCCACTCATGTCTGTCCGTCCATAAACTTTTGCTCGTCAGCGCGATACTGTCCACAGTTTTCAAGTTAGCTAACCCAATATAACTTTCAGGACTTATAGGGTGTATGAAAATCTAGACCGCTTTCGATATTGGTGGCGCCTACTACATTATGCAATATGGGGGTCAAAATGTGAAAATGTTGTGAACACTGTTGTATTTGTAATTTTTGGCGGATCTTCCCCAAATTTGGTGTGATTGTGGGGAGGTCAAAGTTTAAGTTGCTAATGATACTAGTGGCACCACATATAATTTGACAGAAATTATGAGCCAAAATGTGTTTTAAGATATAAAATTCCATATCTTGAAAAGTAATTGGATTAGAATTGCCAAATTTATGGGATATATAGACAATGTCCAAAGGTAGAATTGTATAGAATATGAGTGACCTTGACATATTTTTGTGAGGTCACCATGCCTGTAAAGTTGAAATAGGTGACTTTGTAATGGAAGGGTGTAGCTTGGACTTCAATGGCAATGTCAGCACAGCACCAGGCAGGCCTATGGGCTTCTTGTATCACATAATCTGGGTGTCCTTGATCTACTGTCCCAATGTCAATGAGGACATAAAGTTAAGGACTCACTGACTGTTGTCTTGGCACACGCAACAATATTCATCACAGGACTTGCACAAATAAGCTATGATTACATGTGGAGCAAAGTGCCATCTAGTGGACAATTTTTACATTAAGCTTTATATGTTCAGCAGCGCCACTTGAGGACTCACAGCTTTGAAATGAACAGATGTAATATAGCTCTGATGCCAGCAGAGCATTAGGCCCATGGGCCTCTCTTTTTTGTGTTTTTTTTTTTTTTTGCTAGAAACAGCTATGGATGTAAAATTTACAAACATTTGAACACCTTGTTTGCCAGTTGTTATGTCCTGGTTACGAAGGGACTTGTTGATTTTTGATCTTCCGGTGTCGGTTACTGGAGTAGGGGCAGAAGTGATGCAGGTATAGATGATATCTGTGTCACAGACAGCAGAATATGAGATGTGCATATTCATTTTGCACCACCATAAAGCAAGAGATTCATGCCTGTGAATCACACAGACACATGGGCATTACCATCAGAAACAGGGCTAACTACCACTTTCTCACAAAATGAGCTATTTTTTAGAGAGAGAGAAAGTTAAGTTTACAAACACCAAAGTCATATTCATTCCGAAACTGGATGTGAGAAGAAATTTACCATCTGCCTGTACTGAGTGTTCTCTATTTCCAAAGCGTTGGTGAGATCCAGCTTACCCGCACAGGCAGCTACTCATGTCTCATCAGGCGAGACTATGGTTACTGAGAAAATCAGGTGTGCAGGTATGGTGGGAAATTAATATGCATGTCTTGTTTTAGGATGGTTGGGAGATACTGTTGAAAGCTTGATGTCTTATTATCATGTACGCATCAGTTTGTGGCAGCCATGAAGCCTGGATAACACACAGGAGGAGAAAAAATGGTAACCGTAAATCTCTGTGGAGCTGAATTTGACTGTGCATATTGTTTATTATCCCTTTTTCAAATGCAAGATTCTCTGATCACCACACATTGGTGGAATGTCGCATACATGTTAGTAACTATAGAGTCAGATTGTCTGATTCAAGTGCAAGTTTTGAATATTTTTTTTTTGAAGCCAGTCTGGAAAAAAATAGATTGTGGTGAGTATTAGAATTATGGCGAACATATTGAAAGCTTGACCTTGTTGTTCATTTAACATAATAAGAAAGAGATCTTAAGTTAATAATTATCAAGTTGTTGGACACCAGTTTTCAAGGAATCTGCTGTATGATTGTTGTGCCAGGCATCACAAATACCGCACACGATAAGTTGGTTTTTTAAAATTTATTTCTATTGTTACCAAAGTCGGTAGTGACAAGTATTAAAATAACATTTGGCTTGTATGGGGATGGGAAGTTTACCATGAACTGATGCCATACTTAGAGTGTTGCCTGTTGAACAACGACGTATGGGATGAAATACTGAAGCCCCTTGATGCAAGAAACAACACATGTTATGTGTCCAGTATGGATTTTTTTTATTTAAATCAACGTTGCCGTCCATGGTTTAGACAGATAAACCAAACAATGTGATGTGTGATATTCGAGTTGTTCTTTATCATTCATGTAATCATTATACTATTATATCACAGCAATATCATGCTTGATGTAGAGTTTAGCCCTTATATATTTATGAGAAATATATATATATATATATATATGATATGTATATATATCATGTATATATTTATATATATATATATATATATATACATACACACATACACACACATATATATACATATATACGTATATATATGTATATATACATATATATGTATATATGTATGTATATATACATATATATGTGTGTATATATATATATGTAATTTATGCACTTTATTTTTTTTTCACTAACGACACAAAACCATGAAAATAGAAACACAATGAACATAGGTTTTGAATGGAGTAAGTCCAAAAATAGGGATATCAAAACTTACGTTTAATGCCTGAAGTGCAAAACTGTGCAGAGTAATACGGGTGAAAGTAAGATAATATACACATGTTTGTGGAAACTGAGTGGAAGTGAACAAGAGCAGGGAATAAAGTGCACACACTAGCTGTGCCATGGTGTGTATTTTGTACACTTCAAAGTCGATCAGTGTTTCACTTTCTGTGGCAATCCTGAAATATCCTGGAGTTTTTGCTGTAGGATTTTGAGGCAATGGAAGGGAGTCCTTTGCATCCCATTATCTAGGTCAGCAACCTCTTTGCATCCTTTATCTAGGTCAGCAACTTTTCTCCACATCTTTTTCCGCACATATTTCGTAGAATTACAGGTATAATGATGTCAAATAATGTCATCTCTGCTTCTTGTCCAGCTTCTTCTCAACAGAGAAGATCTTGGATGAGAATAGCAGATGAGACTTGAATCATCATGTCAAATCATGCAAAAGTAACAACTTTCCATGATGTGGGTTGGAGCACTCTGACAGTGCCGTACACACACCACAGAAAGTTCTTGACTCAGTCACAATATTGAAGCAAGCAAGGGTTGAGAGAGCCAAAATGTCCTTGAAGGTTGCAGATTCAAGTACTTTTAAGTTGAAGTGGGGTAAAGATCAAACAAAAACTTTGGGTATAGAAATAGGTCTGCTCTTTACCTCAATTGACAACAACATCCACCTTTCGAGAAAGCAAAATATGTGGTACAGAAAGTGGTCATGTACAGAGATGGTCAGTTTTTCTGTAATATATTGCAGAAGTGAAAAAAAAGGTGTTCACCATAGATTAAATTGAAAACGTTGTGTGTCCCATGATGGGACAGTCCCAGTTGGGCCAGCGTTCTTTAATAACAAAACAAAAACACACACACACAAAAAAAAAACAAAAAAACAAAAACAAAAACAAAACAAAACAAAACAAAAAACAAAAACATTCCTCCCCCAAAAAACAACAAAAACAAAAATTACCAACAAGATGGTCAGTATTTAAGTTTCTAAAGCAAAAATTGATCTCCCATGTGCTGGAAAGAGGAGAATACCAAAAGATAAAAAACACTGGAAATTGGCTGAAATTTAGATAAATTAAGGACATTACAAAGCAATACACAAGTATATGTAAAGCAATACACTAGTACATGTAAATTTTAATTGAAGTCTGCTGAATTCAGTTGATAAGCTAAAAATTCTCACGTCTGTGGACATCTTTGTTGTGCTGACCAGAGTGGAGGTCTGTATTGCTTTGGTTATAGATGAGAAAAGTGGCTGTAGTGATGTGATGTATGATGTCTTAAGGGCTACATTTACAGAAAAAGTAGTTGCCAACTTGACTGTACAGACAATACGTACAAGGAGAGGTTTTTGCTTGTATTAGAATTGTTGAAGTACTTTGTAGAAAATAAAAAAATGCCGTCTCAAGCTTTTTTTTCATCACATTTACTGGTGTATGGAAAACTCGTCCCTCAAAATAGTATGCAATTTTAACATTGTGTGCCTTAAAAGTGTGCTTATCGTAGGCAGGTCTAAGCATTTGAGAAAGAAATTTCCAGATTTCAAAGTATTGATTTCAGTGCTGTATGTATTGAAATATGGACAAAGATGCTAAGACGGGATCACACTGCAGTTTATTATGGAACATGTAGGTTGTTTTTAGCTCTGCTGACCTGAGGCCACAGAGCTTATCTGATTGCTCATGTACGTCTGTCATTCTGTCATAAAACTTTTGGGTTGTGAGCTCGATAACTTTAAAAGGTTTGATGGTAGCCCATGTAACTTTTATGACATATCATATGTATAAAAATCTAGGTTGAGTTCGATAATGAGGTCATGACCTACATTATTATGTAAGATATTGGTAAAAATATGAAAAGTTTGTGGACAGTCAAGTGTGTTTGATTTTGGATGGATCTTCATGAAACTTGGTGGGAATGTTCTGAGCCAAAATCTTGAACATCTGTGATACTAGTGGCGCCACGTATGGTGTTATAGGAAATATGAGCCAAACTATAATGAAACACATTACATTCAATATGTAGAAAAATAATTGAGCTAGCATTATGAAATTGATGGCCAGTATGCTATATGGAAAGGGCGACAATGTTATGTAATATGAGTGACCTTCACCCATTTTTTGAAGGTCACAGAGGATTTAAAGTTGAAAATATGGGATTGAAATGGGCTTTGTTTTACAAACGTGTGATGCCTTGGCTTTGTTTTTCAAAACATTTTGTTATTGCTATATTCGTTTCACTTTCACCTGATTCATGACAGCAGAGCACTAGGTCTGTGGGCCTCTTGTTTTTTTTGGGGGGGTGTAATTTAAATTGTGGCAAAACATGGGAATACCGGATGATGTGAAACCTGTCTTTAAAGACCACTCCTAGGGATGACCGTATTATGGTCTCAACTGTCAAGACAGGTGGTCTCTCATGAGAGGTAAAGGTTAAATGTATTGTAAAGTATATTGAAGCAGTGGTCTTTCAAGACAGTTGGTCTGAATTTACAGTGGTCTCACAAGCGAGGTACCATGAGCGTGAAAGGGCACATCCCTATTTTAACTGATAGCATCTCCCTTTCACTCATGAACTATCATTTTCTGATTTTGCAAATGCAAATTTTAAACGTGCAAGACAGTGTAAAACAAGGTTTACATGTTCACCTATGTGAAGTGGAAGCAAATGTGAATGTTCTATGAACTCTCTGAGACAAGTATTTTCGTTTTGTATGTGAGCATTGATAGGTTAACTCTTTCAGTGCCAAGCTTTGGGCTGAGTCAACAGCTTTGCTTGCCATGGTTTAAAGCATGCCCAGGAAAGCTGTTGACCTGGATTTTTTTCTGTGGAAGTATAGGCATGCTGGTACTTGAATGAAAGGTCTTTTCACAAAAATATGAAGTTAGCATCCTCATTATAATTGGGAGCGGTTCGTCTTAAGTAGTTCGACTTTAGTCACAGTTGACACTGTAAGACTTAAGTAGTCACACCTGAAGCAATGGCCAGGGACCAAAGTGTACTTTGTAGTCATGAATTTATTGATGAATCCCATTTCACTTCAGTATTACTGGTTTTGTTATCCATTGTAAGTTGCAAAGTACAGGAGTATCGAGACAGTACATATGTACAAAGCACCTGTGCTCCTTGATTATTTGGCAGTGCATTGGGTTAACTTGTTTGTCTACAGTTTTTTCTCTGTCTGATAAACTCCATAGGACAGATGCAGGCTACATCATTGTAACCCTGAAATATATTTATGGATATTTTTCTGCCAATACATGTCATTTTCCATCACATAATTCAGGCAGCAGATACATTTAAGATGCTCTGGGGAGAGAAGTTTGTAATTCTTACATTGCACATGTATCAAAACATTGAATTTACCAACTGCATTGAACAAATGTATTCCGTGATCTTATGAACTTGATCCAAGAATTCCATCAAACATCAGGTCAATTTATGATGTGTATATAATTATGTATTTTAATCATAAGTGATCTTGTAAATATTTCAAGTCTAATCAAATGGAGTAGTGACTCTTGTCTCTGTTGTGTTTGTGTTAATTCACACATTTTGTGTGTCAGTCTCGCTCCTTTTGTTCTACCTACCTTAAAATTGCCAGGGTACCTGCTGTAGTAAAATTCCAGGTTTGTTTTTTTTTTTTTTGTTTTTGCCACACCACATTCAGCTTACAGGTTAGTACTGCAGATAGAGACCATTTTTGTGCTAAGTCGTGCACTGCCGGTTTACAGCTGAGCCGATTTGTACAATTGAAGAATGTGATATTCTCTTGACTTTGATTTTAATGGAGGAAATGCCTTGTACATGTAGCTGATGCAAACATGCCTAAAATGATGTGTTTCCATGGCAACGTGCTGGCACTTCAATGTTAAACCATGAACTGAAAATAATTCATTGATTTCCTTGCATATTAAGGTATAAACATGTATGAGGTATCAACATCAGGCTCTATGGTTACACTTTCCAAAACATTAACAGATATATTCAGATTTCCAAAAAAAAAAAAATCTCTAATATCCCTTAAAGCGTACTTACTAGCTCAGCAAACCAAAGGTTGCAGAGCTCATGCGATCACTCGTGTCTGCCCATCCATCTGTAAAACTTTTGTTTGTGAGTGTGATGCAGTCCACAGTCTACACAAGATAGCCATGTAACTTTCCGGATTTACCAGGGGTATCAAAATCTAGGTCGAGTTCAATGTTGGTGGTGCCACCTACTGTATTATATAATATATAATATAGAAATCTTGTGAGCACTCTAGCATCCTTAATGTTTGATAGATGTTTATGAAATTTAGCGAGATTGTGGGGGTCAAAATCTCGGTTGGTTACGACACTAGTAGCACCACCTATAACTTGACAAATTATGAGGGAAAATGTGGTGAAAGATGTAAAATTACATATCTCGAAAAAATTAAATTAGACATGCTAAATTTATAGGATATATAAGTCATGTGTAATGTTTATATGTTATAGAATATCAGTGACCTTGAGCTATTTTTTGTTAGGCCTGTAAACTTAAAAGAGGTAATTTTGTTATAGCAGGGTGTAGCTTGGCCATCAATGGCAAACAGAATTTTTTTTTTTTTTTTTTTTTGGTGATGGTTATTACATTTTCTGTAAAAAGGACGTACGGTGTGATTTAGGTATACCAGTTCGTAAAATTTTTAAGACTATAATAATGTCTTTATTTTCAGTCCAGAACACCTCCATATCTAATTACAAACGTGCAAAATGACATGTTTCCATGGGGACCTTCTAAAAGTCTAATACTGAAGTTTTTTTATTGAAATGGGTTCATATTTGCCTTGCATTTTAAGGTTCAGACTTAAATGAGATATCAAATGTAAGGTTAATGTATATACATTTCAACAAAAAATAAATATGGTCCAATTTTAAAATTGCCGACCCACTATTCTGTATTGAATAGGGATTTTATGAAGCAGTTATTGAATAAAATTGTCATACATGTATGGAAATTGCCTATTGTTTAAACCATGCTAATGACCATAGATGTATGGCGGTTTTAAATTATGGACCACAATATTTTAAATTTTAAGTCCCAAACACCTGAGGTGTCTGCGTTGTATCTGTGTTTCTTTTTGTCCAGAACCACTTTGTGGTGGTAATTCTGGACAAGGACGGTCTGTATGAAAGTAAAGACGAGAACGATGTGAGTAAAAGCAAAGATAAAAATTCTGTATATGAAAAACAGGGCGAAAGTGGTTCAGATAAAGGTAAAGGCAGAAATAAACTTGTTGAAAGTGAGTGCATGAATCGTTTAGATACAAGAATATATACCTACTCGTAGGTCCACGATGCAAGTAAAGACGTCAGTTAAAATGCTGAAATTGGAGAAACGATACAGCTTTGTGAACTGAACAATGGACCTTATCTAGACAGAAGTGGTGACAAGAACTATCTTGATGCAGATGAGGACAAAAAAGAGCTAGACACAAATGTGGACGAAGATGAACTGGGCCTATATGAAAATCAGAAACAGATAAAATTTTGTAAAAATGTGAACAAAATGTATGTTGCTAAATGTGAGAACAAAAAATGAAGTACACGAGAATGAAGAGGAAAAAGATCTAACTACAAATAAGGACAAGCTTAGGGAGGATCTGGAAGAAAATATGGAAAAGATTAAGCTGGGTGAGGATAAGGACGAAATGAATCTAGAAAAGTAAGGACGAGGAAGATCTAGACGAACATACGGAAATAAACACCCTCAATAAAAGGACAAGGATGATCAAGATTGCATTAAAGGAGAATAATTAAAGTTTCTGGCTACAAGCAGAGAAAACTCATTTAAAGTCGGGGAAATTATCATTTCAAAAGACAGCATTAGTTCGGGCGAAAAAAGACAAGCCGCCGGCCATGATATAAGCCATGATGCAATCCCAATGGTTGAAATTAACCAGTCCATTGTGTCCTCAATTGAATGCAAAAGTGTATGTGTTAGCACTGAAGCTTGTCAAGACACTGCCAAAGGGATAAACTATTTGTAACTGCGACAAAGTTGATTTATATAAAAATGAGGATGAAGAAGGTTTAGATACAAACGAGAATGCGGATGATGTAGATGAAAATAAGGAAAATATCGAGCGTAGTAAAAATAAAGACAAAACCAATGTATATAAAAGTGAGGATGAAGGAGATCCAGACGAAAATAAGGAACAGAAATAATCTGAGTGAAAGTGAGAACAAGGATGATAAAAAGAATGCGGACAAAGTCGATGTTCAATATAGTGTGGATCAGGAAGATCTAGATAAAAAGAAGGAACAGATGGAGCAAAATGAAAATGGGCATAAGGGTAATCAAGATGACAAAGAATCAGAAGAATAAAATTAAAGCTTACAAGCAAAGAGGGTCCCTTAAAAGTTAGGGAAATTGCCATTTCAAACAAGAACACTATTTTAGACGAAAAAGAACAAGATGCAATCTGTGCTATGCGCCATCATGTAACACCAATTTCTGAATTTAGCCAGTGTTGTGCCCCCAATGAATATGAACATGAAAACTTAGCAAGACACTGGTGAACAGCATGACAAAATTCAACGACGCAAGACAATGTTTTATTGTTTAATGTTATAACTTAAAATTACAAGATTGATAAGACTAAATTCTTATCATGAGCCATTAAAAGATGTGATTTTGGAAAAAGTAAAATCTATGTTGCTGTCTAGTGTGTTAAATATTAAAAGCAAAATGTTTTTAAAGGCCAGCAAATCTTTCTCTTCCGCAGACAACCGTAGATGACTGAAAGATCCGTATTTACCGTGACCCACGGTTGCAGATATTATTATCAAGGGTAAATTGCAAACGAGTATCATGTCGAGAAGTGCATTACTTAAACGAGAGTGTCGAATGGTTTGTTGGTTAAACTTAACAATTTTTATCAGAACGGAATTGTCTTTAATGAGACTGTCGGCCTAGTGCAATGCTTGAGTCTTATGGATAATGTCTTGAGCTTCGTGTCTCTGCTTTGAGCCAAGCAGATCTGCATAGAGCCCTATATAGATCTGCTAGAACTGTTATATTTCATCAGCTGATACTCATCTATAAAGTTTAGTTCTCGGCATACCAGATCAGCTGAGCACAGGACTGTCACAGTCGTCTAGTTGTTTCAATGTAGCTGCTTTACTAGAATGGAAAAAGCACTCGGAGACACACACACACACCCACACACACACATACATATATATATATATATATATATATGTATATACATACATATGTATATATATATATATATATATATATATATATATATATATATATATATATATATATATATATATATATATTTATTTATATATATGTATATATATCCTAGGCAGCACCACATAATGAACAACTTTGTTGAGCCTTCCACTGGGTACATTCCCGCCAAATATATTATAACCTGAGTGACAAATTTGATAAATAATAACGAGGAATACACCAATGTTTCTACAAAATGTGCAAGCACCTGCACTGTAACCCTTTAAAGAATGAAGGTCTTGCGATATCAAGAAGTGTGTCTATGCATTTCTGAAGGTATCCGTCAAGCAGGTATAATAATTTGTTTTCTCAAATTTTGCCTACAAGATTAATTGTAAATCAGGAATTAAAAAATCCATGGAGTGTGTCTATTCAAACCAAGACATACGGAAAGTACCTTACCACCAAGTTTGAAATAGAACTGGTCAATGATTTTGCAGGAACTAAGGGCATAATTTTGGACAGAGGCAGGGCAGACATAAGGACGAGGGATGAGTAAGCATCCTGTGTCCTCAGCTGACTGACAGGCCAGTTAAGGTGGGAATGAATGAATGAATAAATAAATAATGAATGAATGAATAAATAAATAAATAAATGAATAAATAAATGAATGAATGAATGAATAAATAAATAAATAATGAATAAATAAAATAAATAAATAAATAAAATGATGATGATGAAGATTATTATTGTTATTATGAATATTTATACTTGTGTCTTTTGTCCAGAACCACTATGAATAAATGGCAAGTCAAAGCTCATGGAGCACAAACGCATGAATACAAATTAAACTAGTGTAAAATATTGCTTCATCCAATCATTTGGTCAGAGCATGTCTGCACTCGACACTTTATCGAGAGTAAAATGAGGTCTGATTATACACAGTAGTCGATTTTCACTGATGTTACAAAATTACTTACAAGTGTTATTTATCAATTTTAAATTGAATTAGTATCACTTTTGAAAAACAACTTAACAAGGAACACGTCATCCTTAAGACCACATAGCTACACACAGTTAAACAGTGAAGCACTAAGAATGATATAATTAGAAGCCACAAAACGACACTAGCAAATTTAAGCTAATGGTATTACAGGATATGTATACCTTACTGTTACACTTACCATTTGTACATATATTAATATAATTCCAGTTCGTTGTAGGTCGAAAGTTTTCGTCCTTGAGTAAATGTTTCTCAATTAATACACACACCTCCAAAAACTGATATTTTAGGAAAAGCATGTTGTATACATTCCTTTGCGATTGCTTATCCATCCAATACAATGCATCTGACGTTTAAGATGAAAGCTTCTCGCTTTCTCAAACAAAATTGAAACGATTGTGCACTGTTTTCCTTCCACATAGTATATTTGGTTATACGTTCTTAAATTGTCGATCATATTCAGCATAACGCTGGCCTACATAACATAACTGATTCCCCGTTATCAAAACCCGGGATGCCTTACTGGGTGTGTTCCCTGGCACAGTGACTTCCGCTCGGTCATTATCTTTGCCTAAAGAAAATACACTTGCATGCACAAACATTGTGGTCCTCAAACTGAATCTTCTTCTCCAACATTTTGTATTAGTTAATATACTAATTATAATGGATGAATTATAATTGTACAACAACCGTACCAACTGACGACGGCACCTCAATTTACTTATATCTGTTGTGTTTCGTCATTTTGCCAGCTCATCACATCATAGATTGCCCATGGTGGATTATTGGTGTTCGAGTTGGCTGTATAGTTAAGGAGTCACTCCTAGGAAAGCATAGTACCATATGTCATGCTGTGCAGCAGCATTACAGTCAACTTCTTTCATATGGCAATGCGCCTTCCTGCCAGTGCCTCTATATGAACACAAAACATTTGTCACCAAAGGTGCTCTTTTGTTGAATACATGTCAGGCTAAAATACCATTGTAAAAACGGCCAGAGCAATCCAGCTTGTGTCCTTGTCTTTCCTTTTCTTCTCTTTTTTTTCTTGATCGGCTTAAAGCGTTGTGGGAAGGTATCATATATGTTCAAATATTTATGCTCCAGCAATGCCTGAGTTATCATCATTTACTCATTCAAATATTCGGAAGTAGTAATACTATCAGATCTCCTTTCTTGACAGTTACTTGTGGTTATCATCAGCCAGGTCGGTTTTAAAACAAAATTGCTGCATGTTCAATCTCGCTCAAGTATAGGCTCGAATATTTTACATGGATTGAAAAATAGCCGATGGCTACATAAACCGCTCTGCATGACCCAGCTGTTGGTGTATAGTTTTGAACCAAATTGCAACGTGAAGGAAACTGAATCACTTGGAGAAAACCAACCCCACAGTAAGAGTGTAGCATACTGCATAACCCTTGACGGTCATACACAGTGTTGATAATTATTCTTTACAAGAGCACATTCTCAAGCTATTTTGCAGGATGCAATTTGTAATATTAAATTTAGTATGCGTATTCCAAACAGAGTAGCTGAAAAGTTTCAAAGTGGGACAATGTGCAGGGGATGTGTTCTTGACCAATATGTCGTTCTTTGTGTTTTGATGCTATAGATGGTCAAACATGATGCACAAATTTACTTTTATTTTGCTTTGTCACTGTTTGCGATCATAGGAGTAAACACAACGCTTATTATTTTTCTTCTGTGTGCTTGTAGGTGCCACCAAATGTTGAGTGACTGACAGGCTACAGTCAGTCTCTTCAGCAATACAAGCCAAGTATATATATTCCTCGTAAATTTCTGATTAAAGGTCAAGTGAATTTGGGCAACCTAGTGTAATAATGCAACTAAACTGAGCCGTTAGGGAACCTGACCATAAAAATCGAATGAGTCAGATACAAGCATGAAGATGTAAACGATAAACTCCATTCGTAAGTTTGGGAATAAGAGTCCAGTGAATCAGTGGATTAACACGTGTGACACAGTATGGGGCTATTACTGAGAAACAGTACTGAACCACAAACTAGAATCTTGCAAACCACATTCCAAAAACTACTACTCAAGCATTATGGCAGCTGTTCAGCACATATTGGTCAGAGCATGTACAAAATACTTGAAAGTTCTTAAGTCATATTTCCGATCAAAATCCATAGGCATGTGAAGGAAAACCGTGAAAGCTGAAACCTGCAGGAAGTTAATGAGGGAATTTGAACTACTTAAGAAGTTTAACCTTACAAGTGCTCAAGAGGTTAAACTGAAAGCAGTAAACAATACCAAAGAAGAAGTACGGGCGTAAAGGAGGAGTCAACCTTGTATGTATTGCAAGGAGTAATCTAAAGAAACCAACAACAAGATGTCCAAATTCCATGTAATACAAAGGCCCCATTTTCAGACAATGGATCAAACATTGATTGTGGTTTAACTGACTTTCCAAGAGAGAGATCAATGTTTTGCTCCATATCCAGACACTGAAGCAAATTTTGTCGTCAAAGATATTTTCCATCAATGAGAACCAAGCTTTCTGTGTGAAAGCATTTGCGTACAAGGTAATTGTCTCATGTCCCTTTGTCTTGTGGCAAAACAAAAAAAACCAACAAAAAACAAAAGACAAAAAACAAAACAAAACAAAAAAAACAGAAACAAAAAACAAAAAAAAAAACAAACAAACAAAAAACAAAAAAACAAAAACCAGAAACAAAAAAAAAAAAAAACAAAAAAACAAAAAAACAAAAAACAAAAAAAACAAAAAAACAAAAAAACCCACCAGCATAAATTTGACGTGACCTGTACCTGGCACCTGTTCAGAAACCATCGCCAATTGATGATAGCAATAAAATATCACGAGAGTGGATTTCCTTTTTGTAATTTGTACAAGTGTGCATGCGCTAATTTACACCACATTCATGATTGATATCACATGTACATTTGAATACAAACTCAAGAGGTAATGTTAAAGAATCAGAGATTATGAGAGGTAATAATGGGTATACATATAGACATTTCAGGGGTTAAATAAGGTCTTTCCTGCATGTAAATGCCACCCAACGTAATATTATTTTCAAAACGTAGTCATACTGGTGTACTAGCTGAGACCTGCCCTATGAGACTTTCACAATATGCAACTCACTTGAATGTACTTTTTTGTGCAAACATTTGAGACAGTCAGTGTGTTCATAATGTCAAAGACTTAATTTATAGTCCTCTCAATGGAATATTTATGTTCTCCAAGTATTTAGCAATTACATGCGTGGAAACAGTAACTGAAGACCCTGTTACATTGCCACTCAACAAACCGTTTTATCGAGTTCCATTAGCAGGCAAATCAACCATATATTTCCCAGTATTCAAAGACAGAAGTAGAAGTACTTAAATTGCAAAGAAGTTGTACTAGTGAACAATGTGTTTCATGATAAACGGTGCTGCATAGTTTTAAAACAGATTTCTTTTTCATGAATTAGTTTTCAAAGACCCCTTCAAAATGTCATGTGTGGCCAAAATACTTTGTGATTACAAATCAATATAAAGTGGCAAGAGTTACATTCTGTGCAATTTTTCTCGTTATATTTACATTATATGCATATTTGTGGTCTAAACCAATGATAAAATGAAATACAAGTAAACCTATATCATTGAAATATTTTATTCAATATCATATGAGCAATCATATAAATTTCCCATGCGAAGGATACTCTGAGACCACAGTTAACACTAAACGTAAATTGGAATCTGAAATGTAACTGAAAATAAGCATGATTTATGGTAAATTTTTCCCTGTCCCTTAAATTTTTGAAACTATATTGCAACTGAATTTTCCCTTAGCACTATGCTATGAATATAAAAATTGAATGACCATTCATGACGTCACAGGGAAGAGACACCCCTGATCATTTAAGTATGACACTCAAACACGATATGACACAACCACAACCGTGGTGTCCCAATGCCTTCAGTGCCCTTTTTCCATTCAAATTGTTTTTGGCAACATTGCAGCGTTCTTTAATACGAACCTTCTCCTGACTAATGACACATGTAAAAAAAGTTTGAAGACAAATTAGCTGTCTGCGTTTAACAAAGGAAAGAACTTCTTTACGGCATTGCAAAATGTCAGAGAAGTATCATCACATCACTTCAGTTGTACAGGGATTATTTCCATAAAGTAATACAACATACATTTTATTGCCATATTTCCAAAGCATCTATTGATTTAAAATAACTTTCAGTCAGTTAGTTATGAATAAACAGTTTGTACAGTATGTATTCATCATGTGTTCTATCACGTCTACACACGTTGTGACTTAAGACCACTTCATGTGAAATTGGGTTACAAATGTTCCTTATTCAAAGTAAGCTTATATATAGCTTATATCTATTCCTTATTCAGAGGAAGCACAAAAGACAAACATGAGTTCCAGCGTCGCGGAAAGAAAACTAACGGGACTTAACATGCTCAAGTCAGATACATCTAACTACATCTTGCTTTTGAAAATAGATCACTGCCCTCACTCGGTCCGGAAACCTTCATTTCACTGTGGAACCTTTCGTGATACAGCTTTAATGGCTACGACAGCAGTAAGCATAGTGGCCTCGCCAATCCGCGTCCGCATACCTTCTAAGTGGGAAAAGAATCAGAAATTATTCATCCAGGCCCCCATGAGACATAACTCTCCACACACTCCATGGAATATAAGTAACTTCAAACTTCCAGGCTGCAATACTATCTAAACTTTGGGATGTTATACTTGCTGTTCTGACCACCAAAGCAAAAAGAGGCTGATGCAAGATGAACTTCACAAAAACAGCAAAACAATGTTTATACTGTCTGCGACAGTGGTAAATTACGTCATCCCATCACATGGAATATTCTCATTTCCCATTACATATGCTTCTGTAAAATTTGTACGCGTAAAGCTGTGTAGGATGTTTGTACTTTATCATTAACTGTACGCAAATTGATAAGAAATGTGGTAATTGAGGCCCTATCACACTTGAATTCGTCATGTTTTACAATTCTGTAGATGTCAAAACTGGCTGTGATTTTGTGACAAAATCCAAATGCAATGAAGTGAGCGACATTGATTACATCTTGAATCTTTATCTCTTTTCATCTAAAATGGATTTATAAACCACAGACAGTTTTCATACTCAGAACAGGTATATTGTGACAAGAGGCCTACCCACGTGGAAGTGACAGTCTTTGTACAACTAGGTACTCATTGTATTTTATTGTTAGTTGAACTTTCGTGTCTATAAGGTAAAAAGCTGTAAAGGTGCCGTCTCCACAATTTACATATAGTCTTATTTTAGTTATGCACCCAGCCCACAGAAGGATGTGGTTGCCAAACAACAGTCATAGAATTTTACGAAATTATTAACCAGCATATGATTAAGCGCACCTCGAGTTTCCATATCCGTATGTAAGTGTTTGTTTCCGTTCCCAACAGCGGACTTAGTGAAAACGGCATGCTGCCCAGTATCAAAAGTATGTCGAGCTTACCTCCAAAAGTGGTTGACTCACTGTCACGACCTTTTTTGGGGATTATTAAACATATGAAAACACACTTCATGTTTTGGTTTATGAGTCTATCTGTTTGTTCTTCTCATACTGCTTACCTAGTACAAATGACCATCGCCAAGTTTCAAATCTATTTCACAAATATTTACAAAGGTGTTTCACCTAGAATCCAGGCACTTTACAAACCTATAAACTAGAAAATGAAGATACACACGTCGGCTTTCGTAAGTCTGTGCATCTGTCTGTGTGTCAATCAGTCCGATGTTGTTGACTTTGTAAAAGCGACGATTGTCTGATGTTAAGCTTGCGTTGCATTCATCTCCAAATTCGTTTGGGGCACAGTATAGAACTTTACAGGTACGTCTATAAGCATGAATCATGAAGATGTACACCTGGTCCATTTGCCCATGTCGGCATCTGCCTGCCACTGCTGACATAAAGAAAATGGCCAGGTATGTTGAATTTGTATGAAGTTTGGTGTATTTCATATGATATTATCAATTCTTCCCGTTATTTATAGACACATAATTAAGAACGTCCAGGCATCTGTTTCCTGTGGATATATTTATAGTTCAACACTATATAAAGAGTTTTGGGTAGAAATTTTGGCCATAAACTGTTTTATTTGCAATTTGATTAAATACTATTGGAGGCCTAACCTGCCCCTCTTTATGCAACTAATGTGCAAATAGGGTATCATTGTACTTGGTTATTTGACAAGTTTTGGATCAGGCCTAACAATGATAACACAACAATGTGGTTCATTCGCTTGATATTACGTTTACTCACAAAGTCTCGGTTGGGCTGTGTGATCGTTGAGCAAAGTTGGAGCATGGTATTAAACGTCAGCTTGGGAATCTGGAGGTCTTGTTGTGGTTTAATAAGGTCTGGTGACTTCCTTTGTCCAATAAGAATATATGCGTCTAACAGACAGCCCAAGATGGAACTCTGGCTTATATACTGAACTTATTTTCATACAAAGTATCCTGAAAATCTTTCGGATTGAATTCAAAGTTTGGCAATTGCTTTACCAGCCCATTGGAAATTATGGATACCAACAATTGACAAAACGACACAACTTTCATACTCCTAGTTGTATGTAATTTAAAGCAAAAAAGAAAACAAAAAAGGGAATTCATATTTTTGGAAATTACTTTGCTAGCCCATTGGAAATTATGGCTACCAACAATTGACAAAGGGCTCCTTTCATATTTCCTAGTTGTATGTAATTTAAAGCAAAAGAGAGAAAGAAAGAAAAAATTACACACATATATACCCATGTGTGACACCACACGTGCAATTGTTCAACATCATATGCTTGCTTATATTCGATGTTTATTTTCAGGAAATCAAAATCACTGACAACCTGATGGAAAGTTCCTCACTTTCGCATGTTGTGACCCCGTAGACTGAACAATTATTCTGACTGACACACAGGAGAATACACACATCACAAATATTAATATCTTAAACATTAAAAAATAAAATAAAATAAAATAAAATAAAATAAAATAAAATAAAAAACCGAAATAATTTTTTGCAACACCTCATGGTGAAGACTCCACTTAAAAATTGAACCTGCCTGCATACCCTGGATTTCTTGATTAAGAAAACATGGTTGCAAAACTGACCGCATTGAATGATATACAAAATATAATAACTAATACCATATGAATCGCACTACAATGTGCCTTTGTCTGTGGGCACCAGTCATGTTATACACTGAATACGCCACATGTGGAGATGCTGCTTTGTGTAGAAGAACGACTTATAAATTGGTTAAAAACCAAAATACTGCAACCAGCCTCTCATAATATCCTGTTCTCAACTGATCTTTTATGTGCAGGTTAATAATTGTCACCCTTCTACTTTGCATCTTGTGTATATACTAATATAGCCTTGATCTAGACCATCCGAATGATCTTAACAATAAAAGAGAATCGCTATTGAGGATATGAAATGAGCCAGAAGGTGGTTGATTCAATTTTGTTTAGGTTACCTTGTGACATTGAAACGAATCAAAGTCACCTCTACATAATGGTAACGTAGCCTTTAATAGATCCACAATGACCTTCCTATCTATGTCTTAACAAAAAATGGTTCTTGCATTAAAATCCAGGTTCAAGATTACAATTTTGCTAATTGGCCTTAAGCCTTGTTGCAAGTTAACCGAAATTATGTTAAAATTTATCCCTGATACCTTTCGTGTTGAATAGTGCATAATAGGCTTATCAGGGATTATTGAATGAACAGCGCAATTCATTGAAAGTGGCCATGCGATCCTGAACATTAGGCCAAGGGTAATTATAGGTACCGGTAAGGTAGCCCTTACAAACGATTGCTATCGTGTTTAATATCAAAGCTCTAGCTTACATGGAATCATTTCTAAAGTTGTCAAGTGAACAGTCAAACATGTGTAGCTTCAGATTGGCCCTTTTGGAGTACCATCATCATCTGCAATGCTAAATGTAGCTGCCCAGATTCCAACAAGGGTCTACTCCCTAAGAGTTCTATTTGTTACAAATCGCCCAGGCGTGTATAAATATTTTACTACTTTTCCTGACAAACTTCAAAAGCTGAAATAGGCTGCTGTGCCTAGCAATGCCCGTGCTTGTCTCGTTCAGCAGGATACCTTTTACAAGGGGTATATATATTCATATATTTCTTTCGAAACATAATCAGTGGGTAACTGCACGAAACGAAAGTTCTTCTCTAAAGAAAGCTGGGCCTATGATTGCGTGGCCACAAGGTTAGATTTTCGTGCAACTCAATGTATACCTTTGACCCCTTCTCCTCCCTTAGCATTGCTGCCATTTAAATATAGGCTATGTCCTTAAATTGGGTTTATAGCTGAATGCAAAGGAACGTGCTACAATTAGTGACGTATCTTAATTCAAATTATGACCCTTGTCTTCCATTTATTATTATTTGACATACTGTTGGTTTCAATCTGCAGGATGCTGTCAACGATTGCATCTTAAAACGACTCTATGGCATGTCAACGTAATTTTCCCTGCTCCTATGTTATATTACTGTAATTGTGCCTCCTGCGTAAGCACCATATACTCAAATTTTGGTCCCTGTTCCTGTATTATACCGCAGCTACAGTGCCTATCCTTATTCTTCAACATAATTGCCATCGAAAACAATGTATATATATATAAATATATATATATATATATATATATATATATATATATATATATATATATATATATATATATATATATATATATTCCGAAGATGTATCAAACACTGCTGCCATAATATGTACATCTGCTTAACGGTATATGTATCTTGTGTAAATAATTAATCATGAAAGTCGTGAATGGCTATTAATATTTGAAAGTTTAGTATTTCGTGTTTCTGATAAAAAGCTGTCATTTGTTACAAATTTGTTTCAGATTTGGTATTGTCTTATGACGAACATTCAATATTTCCAATGTATGTACGGAGTAAAACCCTTAGACACAACCAAACAGGAATAAGAGAAAGGTCATATTCAATCACACAAAGTTTCGCAGCATCTAGAACAACAACGGTAACAGTAACATCAAACTTAAAGAGAACCAAACAGAAAATCAACGGTATGCTGGTGGAGAAAATTAATGTAAACTTTCATGATGTGCTCCACCTTTCTTCGTTGAAAGAGTGGGTTGTGAACGATAATTACACTCTTGCAATGGTGCTCCTTGCTGAAAGTAGTAACGAAACAGTTCAATATTGTTTATCGCTGCCAGGTATTAAAGAGCCAGTTTATGGTGTTAAAAGAATATCAAAAGATGTAGTGTGCAAAATTTATTCACGCTCACATGTTCTTCAAATGCACAGAACTTCACATTATCAAAGATTTAGCATCTCTTCAAACACTGTTATTTCATTTTCAATGACTATATCTCTCTGGATTATTGTAACTTTACTGGGAATCGTAGGTAAGTAATCTTGCTGAATATACGCGCAAGGCTGCTTGCTTTGGCAGGAATGCATGGAAAATCTGGATCATTTTAAAAAGCTATTTTTGGTCTCAAAACTACCGAGAGATATGGTGTTCTTATAAACATCATGCGGATGTTGGTAAAGATACTACTAAAATGGTCTTCGGGTGTGAGTAAAAATAATATATTTGTCTTTTAAGCTCACCCAAGAAGACAAGAATGGTAGTAGCAGCAGTTGAATCATCAGTGACGTCTTCACATTCAAGTTTTACCTATAGTAACGTTTCAATGTATTAATCCACATTGCTTGTCAAACACGCTGTAATGTGTTGAGCAGAATGATAACGACACGATAATATGCTTTCTGCTAGAATTCAGGTATGTGCAGTAAAACAAATCAGATGTGCTGAACATAACTTATTCAAGGATATATACCTTACATAAACTGTACATGCTGTAAGCTATAATCAAAAGCATTGAACTTCTCTGTTGTGCATAACGATAGACTGAAACCTTGGATGCTCTGGATGCTCGGCACAAACATGTCTTTGCATACGACTTTGCAAAAAAGGGAATAGAAAGAGGTCTTGGAATTCTAATACGATGTATTATCATATGCCATGTTCAAAAAATTTATCCCTATGTGCAGCAAAACATGTTAAAGAGTACATTCTGTCCAACTGTAGTCTCACACAGTCTTATCTAAGCTTGTCAAGATGGTATAAGATTACTATTGACCCAGGCATCTCAAATTATTTCAATACCATTCACATGTGTACTCTCGTGTGTGCAATGTTGTGCCCTTTTTGGGACACCGACTCCCCTCATTAGGGCTGCATAAAAGTAAACAATTTCTGACCCCAGAAATTAACACCTGTTTTGGAACTCCAAAGTAGACACAGGGCTGCCTTTCAGGCAAAAAATTTGGTCATTTTTAGTTGAGAGGAATTTTAAAGCCCACAAGAACTGTAATATAACTTACTCTTTTGATGAGTATATGTATGTATATATGTATGTATGTATGTATGTATGTATGTATGTATGTATGTATGTACGTATATATGTATACTTGCTCTGGCGACACCTTTCAAATACTTAATATAGATCACATAATGAAATTCAAAGGATTTGCTGTTCATTATTCAAAATATAGATAATATTTCACAAAAATACATTTAGGTACTCTTATGAAGAAATGTTATTTTTTCAACATTTTGTATATATTGCTGGGAAAAAGATACCATCATCTGTACAGCATTATACCCATGTTATGAGGATGTGGGTGTGTGAAATTTGTTTACTTTGTTACACCATTTTTTTCACATCTCTTTTTGGGAGGAAAATGTGGTCCTTCAAAGAACCTGTTTGCTTGTTGTTGGGAGCCGCATGCATCAATGGTGGGTGTGACCACCACGTTTCTGTAAGAAAGCTTGGATCTGCCTTGGCATGCTGCTTGTCAGCTTGAGGATCTCAGCCTGGGGAATTCGATTTTACTACGAACATCTTGGAAGTCATTCGTTGAACCCTTATAATTCTTCCATTGTGGAAATCCAAGCAGAATTGGGATTCATCTGACCACATTACGCTGTTCCATTGGTTTCTGGTCTAGGCTGCACATGTTTTCACCACGGTACCCCCCGTGTCTTGTGTGCAGGACTGAAAGATATGTGAATGGCATGGTGGTATGCCTTCCGTTTGGCTAACACTAGTCTCCTGTTAATGGCAGACTGTCATGCTCTGATGTTGCAGGCATGGCGCCACTGCTGACGATACCTTTGGGTGAAAAAAACCCTGAGACTCTTCACATACTGGATCAAGTAACTGTCATAGGTCCCAGCTGACAGTCAAGGTCGCCCAGATCCAGCCTTCCTCTTGCATTCTTTAGTTTCTTCCCACCTTTTCACCAATGGCCAGCAGCAACCCATTATCCTGGCAAACTGTTGCTGGGGAAGGACAGCCTCCAACATCCCAACGTTTTTGCCTCTGTCAAATTCAGACAGTTGTGAGTGACCCGTATGCCCTAGCATTGTGGATTCACATTGACCCATGTGGTGCCATGGCCCCCTTATAAAGCCCATAGGCACCCCAATACCAAACACACTTTTTGCACCTCTTGGGCTGTTGTCTTGCTTTCAGGACATTTTGTGTATGTGTGACTGCTCAGGCATAGCCTAAGCTATCTTGTTGATGTCACATAATGTCTCCTGGGACACCCATATTTTGCATATAAAGGTATATTTAGAGTGGCCCATGTTAAACCAATGGGGATGGCAATTATTTCTCAGCAGTGTATATGTTGTTTGGTCATGTGATGGCAGGGAAAGGGGAAAGACAGGAACGACCTCTAAAGAATCTGATTCTCAAGTAATGACTGCAATACTTGTGCACAGTACGGGTAATGGCTTTTGGGTGGGTGTGGCTAGAAAATATTGTGCTTCCACAGCACAGCATAATGTGATTAATGGCTGTAAATCCATACTTGATTTGGTCGAAACCTTGCCAATACAACATACAGGTCACAGAATGGAATTTAGAAGATTTGTTGTTCAGCACCATAGTCAATGAACATTCTCATAATATTTCAGAAAAAACTCGTATCGTGGTTGTAAATTTTTTCTCTATGGCTATTAAGGCAGACACATTTATCCGCCTACATGCTCGTTATGAACCTTTTATTGATATGTTAATTACAATCCACACAATTTGTTATTAGGTGTGAATATAGATTTGTTACCTGTTGAAGGCCTCTCTCTTATGCTAATGGACAAGATACTACATTCCTTTCAATGTCTTAAAATGAATGAACTGATGCAGATGTTTTTTCATACAGGAATTCTAAATTTCAACTTTGTGGGTCTTACATACATGGAAGTTGTACAGTGGGTTTTGATTTTCAAAACCCGGGTTTTGTAGCAAAACCCTGAGTTTTGCTAATAAAACCATAGGTTTCATCACAAAACCATGGGTTTCATAAGCGAAACCCAGGGTTTTGTTACAAAACCTTGGGTTTTGCTTCGTTATTGAATTTTGATATCATTTTGGACAAAACCCTGGGTTTTGCTACAAAACTCTGGTTTTCAAGAGCAAAACCCAGGGTTTAGGTACGAAACCGTGGGTTTTGTAGCAAAACCTTGGGTTTATAGCACAACAAACAGAGTTAAAGAGCAAAACTCCGAGTTTTGATCACAAAGCCCTCGGTATTAATTTTTTGAACAAAATCCATGGATTTGTTTGCACAACCCTCTGTTTAGCCAGAAGACCGTGGGTACTGTAACACTTTGAAATAAAAGAATAAAACCGTGGGTTTTGTGAGATTGCAAAACTCTTGGTTTTGTGATATAACGAATCCCAGGGTTTTGTAAAGCTGCAATACCCAGGGTTTTGTAACCATTCAATCATGACAGCTGTTACTTGGTAGGCCTGCCTTGCTAGGCTATTCAACTTAAAAATAGCGTCAAAATACAAGTGGTTCAGTTTTTGTGATCAGTGACATCATTATTGGTTACCACGCGCTTTGTCTACCTCTTTGGGGCACGATGAGAATATAAGTTACGTATTTTAAAGAACGAGAGGTGTGCATCCAGTGTTCAAAATAATCCACACGCCGGCGCGAAGAGCTGTATGGACTATTGAATGCAGATCTTCGAGCTCTTTAATTTACGTAAAACATCCGATCTGTTGCAAATAGTTAATTTATCGCACGGTATATGATGGAGCCCTTGAAACTTTGATGATCTAAATAGCATTTTCGGTCCATTTTTTCAACCATTATTGTCTGAAATATTCAACAGTTATTGGTTGTGGTCATCTTGGCTTCGACTGGCATGACCTGGATGTGAAGGAGTAAACAAAGCCGCATGGTCCAACCACTGCGGCTCAATAGGTGACCGGATCAATTCTAACCAAGTCCTTTTATTTTTTTGATTAATTAATTTAATCAAGTAGAAATTCTGGACTTAGAAATTTCTCAATGTTGTAGTCAGAACAACACTGTGACGTCAGAAAATGTCTAACTAGCTATTGGTTTGTTGTGTTTATATATCACTCGGTGGACATGCGTGTACACTGAGCCATTCGACAGTTCTTGAAAAGGTGCCAGGCAATCTTGCTTGATTTGCAGTGCCCGTCAACAAAAAACTTGTATACAACTCAGTACTGGGAATTGGTAGTTAGTATGGGGGTAGTGGCTGGCACAGGGACATGCCGTTACAGATGGGGTTTTCACCCTTCCAGTTGCAGAGCTCCCGGGGAAGAGCTTTAGTATCTTTCAGCAGAGCTGACACAGAAATAGATGCAAAATTCTGAATGGTGGGAATGAAGGTGGAATTCAAGAATACCATGTAACAATTAAAGACTTGGTCGTGTTGAGATAATTATCACCACGATGTGATGTGGCAGTTGTTTTGTTATCAATGGTCATATAATTGCTGCATGCAGCGGCACAACGTACGGTAGATTCTAACTACGTGGCAGATCAGAGGCCTTATGCTGATAAAACTCCAGCCTGGTTCGCACGGTCCCACAAACTGAAAATCAGTCTTAGTCTATTAAATTTCTTAAAAACACATCTACGATATACATCTTACATGTTTTCTCTTGTAGTACCTAAAATATGAGCGGATGAAGTGCACACAGTGATAAAATACACGATGTTTAAGTAGCGAATGGATGGAAGTTTTCCGAGATCCGCCATCTTAACATGATATTGGTTTATAGCAAGTTCAGCAAGCAAGCCGTGTTGTGAGGGGTTGGTTTATCCATTTGACCAATTTTGCAGTAAAATACAAAATCGTGGGTTTTGTGATGTCACGAATCTCAGTGTTTTGCGAATTATTCAAAACCGTGGGATTTCTGACGTCAGAAAACCCTGGGTTTTGCACATAATTGACCAAAAGAACGGCAAAACACAGGGTTTTCATGACAAAACTCAGGGTTTTGAAACAAAACCATCAGTTTTATGAAAAGATTGGATAACAAAGCAAAACTCTGGGTTTTGTCAGAAAACCCAGAGTTTTGTGTACAAATCCCTGGGTTTTGTTACAAAACCTTGGGTTTTGCGAACAAAACCCTGGGTTTGCTGTACAAAACGCAGGGTTTGGTGAATTATTGAACAGTACAACTTCCATATACACAGTCCCCTTTTTTTTCTGAAAGGGACTGAAAAACTTCCCAACCACCTGAGCCTTTGATAAGACTGTGTAATGATAAAATAAGACAAGGAGTGTGTTTCGAGATGTTTTATGTGCTCCAAGTGTATCATGTTGCAAACATAACTATATTATGATACAAAAGTATATTGTAATGTAATATACATATAATGCAAATTAAAAGTACGACTGAATGCAGAAATTTACTTATAACAATGTTCCCAATGTGTCAAAACCGATTACCAACACACATAAGCATGCCCATCTATCCGTATATAAAGCAAAAGGAAAATTAAAGTAAAGTGAGAAGCTATATACATCAGTTGCATTGATCCAAATGTTTATTGCGTGAGACTTATAAACACTCAGACAAAACTAAGTAAATCAAGGGAACTAGCGTCTTGCATTCGAAGACACATTTAGCTGATTTATTTTTCAGGCCGATACTTATCCAAATTTCGAACATTTTAAACATAAGACAAGTATAAGTAATTTTGTTATGCCATCAGAAAAATCGGAAAATGTTACTGCAGCCAGGTTGCTTAACACATTCTATCAGGAATGGATGCTGTCAATACTGCTGTGCAGTGTAGTCCTTGGATGCCGCTGTATAAAAAACCACCCTAAACACCAACATTACATTAGTTTCAATTTCGGTTTGGATTTTAAATTGTTTATATATCACAATTTTACAGACAGTACTGTTTTCCTGACAATGCTTTTATTCTGTCCCACATGAAAGATCGAAATTCATTAAAATATTCTTGCATGGGAAATCAAACACACCTCTGACTGAACAGTAGGGTCAGTTGTAGTAAGGTCTGGGCAGACTGGTCTCAACATCAAAAGCAAAATGTGTCACGTTGCATGGACTGGACTGCGACAAGCTGCATAGCCCCTCGGGGGGTGGGGGGTGGGGGTGATCATACCCCAAAGTGAAGCAGGCGTTATGATGTATATGCCGATTCGGCATCCATGGCATGAAAAAATGTAAGTCACTTACCAGTCATTTGAGGTACATGAAAGATATAAGAGGCAATTTACTGGGGACTCCTCATGAGAGGAGTGTCCCTCAACTCTTACCAGTTGTGGGCCATGCATGTCGATATGCACATTGAAACAGGACAAAGAGCTCCAACAGCTCATTGTAAGACACTCTATCCCACTTTCATATCTCTTTGTATTTATGGGAAGGGTTGAGTGCATGAGGTGGATGAAAATATTGCTTAGGGAAGCAGGTAAAACAGGCACACAATCAGACACAGTGACTTTTTTATCGGGCAATTTGTCAAAAAGCATGAACTGTACTCCACAGTACATGATCAGCAAAAACATGATCTCATGTCCACAACAGTTCATCAAGCTGCACAATTTCACATCTGCCAATAGTTCTATTTGTGTTTTGTCCAATTATGTAAGATATGTTAGCAAGGGTTACATAAAAACACCACAATCCTCCGAGGATAGGGAAATACATATAAGTGTTAAAAGAACTTCATTCATCTAAATACATTAAACGGGTGTCCAATAAGAAAAAAAAGCACTTGTTCTATTCAACCAGTACCTTGAATGTGCAATTTTAAATTGCAACCAGGAATTTACTTCTTCAATCCATTTGAGCTTGGTGTAGGTCACAGCCCTGCAGACACCAAGTGTCAGGGAAGTGCAGCCCACAATATGTACAAGAAGCAGATTTCATTATACGGATGCCATGTCCTGTATGTTCAATGCTGCACAGTAAAATACTTTTTAAATTACATATCAAATTTTGGATTTTTTGGCAGGGGCCATCCTACTTGTCCAAGTGCCATGAAAATCGAAATTTTAAGTGAAAAGAAAACTAAGATGTGTTATCATTTGGAAATTCAAAAGTGGAAAATGTTACGGGTGTCTTCACTGCATTTTCCAGACACAAGGAACAGATAATATGCTTAATTTAGGGTTAAGTCAGTGGAACAGAATCTGAAGCAGTATATATGTAATGACAAGATACTTTCGCCAGTTTAACATTTCTGTGGCATAACTATGTCATAAATGTGCAACGTCCCTCAATACAACAAAGGGTAATATGACGGAGCAGTATGAACAGCTATTCAAATAGTATTTCTTCAAATGTAAGCAAAAGCAGAGTTTGGTCAATGGTAGCATGTTCACGCACAATTTTCTATGCCCAAATGTCTCTAAGCGCTAGAAGATTAAATCAATTATTCGACAGTCAGTCCCTGCTAATTTAAGATATAATTTCGCAGTAAAACCTCCAGTTATCTAACTTACTGCTGACGAGCAGAAGGAAATCTACCTTCTAATGGGATAATGAAATAATTCAATGTTGCGCACATGAAGTACTGGATAGCTTTGATTCGGAAAAACTGATAAATGATTTGACAAACTTACAAACTCGTACTTGCAATAACCTGAGAAAACAATTAAATAATTGGTTCAAACTACGTGGCATTTCTACATGAAAAGAAAAAGGTAGGTAGGTAAAACTTTGGCTTTAACGCTGTAAAGGTACCCTCAATAATAATGTCACATTAATTCTATTATTGCAGGGAATGCCTTAGTGATCTTGTCCGTGATAAAGTTTGAGTATATGAGGACACCAACAAATTTTCTCTTGCTGAATTTGACAATCACGGACTATATTGTGCTTTTTATTGCATTTCCATATAAGGTAACTATTTTTTTCATCTCCAATGCTGGGAGATGTTCACCAAGCTACTTTGAAAGATATACATGTGTCTGTCTGTACATCATATGTTATTAAATGATTACCTGAAACTATGGTTTTCCCGTCTTAAAATTTTCATGTACTCTTTAAATAAAAAGAAAGACTACTGTGTATAATTAGCATGGCGAATTCGTAAAGAAAAATGGACAAAAGATTTACTAGGAGCCAGGAATGTATGACAAAAAGCCAGGTAAAATTGTCATGCTTTTACATGTACTTTCCAAACATTATGTTAAATCCTCATTATTAAATCGTGAGTCATTCCTATTTTACACTTGTGATATATTACAGGGGCCATCTGTTATAAAGCTGTGTTAAAAGAAACCACTTCAAGTCCACAATGCCACCGGATTTTGTGCAAAATGCAACAATACTTTTGTAGAAATGCACCTATGTCAGGTTATTAGTCATATGCATAACAACACAGGGAAAGAGCTGAGCCAATGGAAAAGAAAAAGGGCTGTGTAAATGGTTCATGATCAATTGAACAAGATATATGCATAAAATGAGTCATGTCATGGGCTGAGCTTGTTTATAATTTGAGCTTAGCTGACACATAGAGAGGGGGAGGCAGAGAGAGAAGAGCAAACCTGGGTGGAGATGAGATGAGCTGAACGAAACTTTTGGCTGATGGTAACATATCGGAGATTCAAATATTTGAAAGAGTGGCCTAGACCACAGATGGTCACTTAATGGAGATATCACTGTTACACAGATACACTATGTGATAGGAGAGGCAGAATATTCATACATCAATGTGACCTACATATTTCATTAGTCACCTTTAATAGATTAGGTTTATTTAGTCCTGATATGTGCCTGTGTCAGATTTGGTACGACAAAGTCAGGGAAAAAAGAGTTTATAATTTGAGGGTAAAGAGTACATGATATTTCACCTAGAATGAATTGCTTGAGGGTAAAAAGTACTATGTCACCTAGTGACCTGTCTCGCTTAACTTTTTGGTACACTTATGGGTCCTGATACATTTATGTTTCAAGCTTCATAAAACTCGAGTTCAAAGAAGGACTAGACTGCCCATGTGCATCAACACTACCCGGCCAATGGACATGTATAATAATCAATGGTAACTGGATGTGGAGCAAATTAAAAGTGGATTCAAAACCAGGAAATACATGCAGTCAATGTTTGCTAGTATGTTGGTGAGGACCTACCTTAGATATATTCCCATCAGTTGTGAGGTAGATCTGGCCATTGATTCTGTGGAATCGATCATGGATTACAAAAAGAAAGAAAACGAACTGCTAAGCATAAGTAAAATCTTCAAAGCAATTGGCCAAGAGTTTTAGAGATGATACTCCCCCGCCCCAAATGATAATGATGATGATGATGATGATGATGATGATGATGATGATGATGATGATGATGATGATGATGATGATGATGATGATGATGATGATGATGATGATGATCATAAAAAAAATCAAATGGGTATGACTTTTCAACATTCTTGTGAAGAGACACTCAAGGTATTGCCTATACGTTGGGGGGGGGTCTCTGTTTTCATTTACCAGTAAAAATAAAATGTGTATTTTTCAGGTCATGGACTATTTTTTCCCTGGTGAAGTCATTCGGTCTTCCTTGGAATGTAAATTAATACATTTTTTAGAATATTCTGCTATATGTTCTTCAATGTGTGGAATGGTTGTCATTAGTATTGAAAGGTGAGCTGTCTAAATTTTATTGGCGACATGAAACGACTACATTCCTGTTATTTTCATGTTTATTTGCTACATGGAAAGAAAATGAGTTGTAATAACTATGATGGCTGTGGAGTGGAATGTTCCGAGACAATTCCCGAGACTTTAAGCACATTGTTTATGGTGTTGCTTTTGCCCTACAATAAATAATGAGCAAAATCACAGTATTTCTTGTGTCTACATTCACTTTCTACTCTGCAATATTGTCCTAGATATTAACATGCAATTCAGTCGTAAAATAATGCATAATAATATGCGCCTGCTGAAAAGAGAGAAAACTTCAATTTTTATTATTAAAGTGAATGATAAATCTCATGTTTTATGTGGGATTAAATATGCAATGTACCATTGTAAGTTTATGCAATGTGGTAAATGAACACTGGCTAACGCTTGACTGCGTGTAGTGCAACTGATTGTCCTAGAAATTGGATCAAGTTCAGAATTGACTGAACATTTTGTCTGCCATTGCAATTCGAAGGGATTTCACAAGGAGCTAAAAAGAAGCATGTTGATGCACTTTGAAGCCAACATGTCCCTACGTGGCATCACTGGCAGCAGCCTTCACAGATTGAGAATCACAGCACCATCCAAAAAAGTGGCTGCATAAAATGGCTTCACAGGCCAAATACTATACCTACAGTTACCCTCTACATTGTACTGTGCTGAATACTATGTGGATAGGTTTTTGTTAGCAGGGATCTATATTACAAAACAGGAGGAACAAAATCTACATAGTACACAGATATGCATGTGATAAATAAAACATTTAAATTCAGTTTGCATAAGCTATCATGTCTAAAAGTATGCAAAATAGTTTGAACATCAATGAATTACCAAAAAGAATAAATTAAACCGTGCCAAAAGAAACGCAAAGTTCCCGTGTTGTGTTCGGGACCAAGCTACATTACAAGGAATTGTAAAGATATAGTTAGAACAAAGTGCAGTTTAATTGCGCGTTCATTCAATAGCCCCCATAATGTCTGTTGTATCGCACATTTGGATCTATGCTTTATTCAGTATTTGTGCATTATCTCCTTTCATTAAAGATGAACTAACATGTTTGAAATCATGGGGTTACATTTCCTTTAATTCATTCACTATACCTGAGCTTTTTAGTTTTGCTACATTAAATAGTCTATTTAAATTTTTTACGTGAAATTTTCAATGCACATGATGTTAAATAATAAGTGACTGTAAATATGTCACTGTTTACTCGAAATTACAAAATTGCAGCATTGAAAGGCTTGACAACTACATTGATATTTGTTGATAGCTGGTGTCAAACTATTGGCGTGTCAAGGTAAAGATGGGTCAGTTGAACACTATTTATTTTTTATTATAGATACCTCGTCATTTGTCATCCAGTTAGCTCCATTACAAAGAGTGCTTCACGTCGAATATTTCTATTATGTGTCATTGTGTGGGTATCTGGCATAACTGTAGCATTACCGCAAGTATATTTTTGGGTATGTGTTGCATCACGGAAAACTTTCCACAATGGTAATTGAACTTCACAGTACAAAACACGCATAACTTATGATTTAAAATGACAAGGCAATAATGCTGTTTGCAAAGGTTTAAATAAACCGCGTGAAATATAGAGACATACAAACAAAGGCAATGCAAGGCTTAGAAACAAAACCACCACCAACACCACCACCACCACCACCACCACCACCATCATCATCATCATCATCATCATCATCATCATCATCATCATCATCATCATCATCATCATCATCATCATCATCATCATCATCATCATCAACAACCAGACAATAATGTTAGACATGTGGTCTAAGGGACAGGTTCTTAAGTAGTGCTGCCTCCTAACTGCACTAAGACATTCCTGGGCATGTACAGTTAGTAAGGTGACATCTCAACCAAAAATCAATCTTCGAACTCCATGGCCTCTTGTCTTTTAGAATATTAATATAGCATCCTCAGATTAAACAACAGGCAAAAAGATGTATCAATCCATAGGGCCAAGTACACTCGAATCCAGATCTTGATCACAGCCATTTTGTCAAGTTTTGTGTCCTCTTGATACTAAATATGATAGTGCCAAATACCGATTCACATCAAATAGTTCAAAAAAATATAACCCATATTTCTTAATTTTAACATAACGATGGGTGGAATCTCAAATACAGCAAAAGGCAGAGATTCAAAAAGTTCCCAAAATATTAACATTTATCTTCCAATGCAAATGTGACGAAGTACATTTCACTTCTGATTTGAGACAGGCAGTAACCCAGACAAGGCAACTGGTGGTTTTAAACCAATGCTCTCAATATTTGAAATATTTTTCAGAGTTAATATCAATTTTGAGCCGATACACGTAATAAAAATGTGCTCCACCCGCTAACTAGGCATGACACTCTTTTTTTTGGGGGGGGGGGATATTAAAACAAATGTGTTTGTCATAAATACATTGTCCAAAAGGGTAGAATCAGTTGCCTGGAAAGGAGTATATAAGAAATGATTTACTATCATTGCCATGATATTATTTTTCATAGAGACGTTTTAGTCCAATCAGTCGCACCTGAAACATGGAAAGATATATTTGAGATCTTATGAATAAGCCTCAAGAATAAAAGTGACATTTCAGTATCAAATTTAAACAAAGAGTCTGTATCTGGTTTGTGTGTTCTGAAGACTCCTCCACGTCTGGAGTTTTAGCCTCACGAATTCATTGCTGCCACCAATAATTTCCACGTGCTCTTGCTCAATGGTACTCTCTTGTGCAGGTTACATGGCTCCCTAACCACTTGTCTCAGAATAGTAACCTTAGTGTTCACAATAATTCCCGAAATATCCTGTGATATGTCAAGTGACAGACCTGGCAATTCTTACCACCATATGCTGGAATTCACCATAGATGCAAAGCTGCCAGGAAAGCCAAAATTTGTAGATATACTTTCAGTTTCATTACACGATTGAAGGAAATTCTATCCACTATATGTTGGAATTCGCCATAGATGCAAAACTCCCCCGCAAAGCCAAAATACCTAGATATATTTTAACTTTTAAAACTCAAATGGGATAGCCTGTGCAAGCTTCTGTACCATGTGCTTTAATTTTTCTATTTTAGTGGTGTGATTTATCATTTACTACATTTCAAAATAAAGGTGCATGATTTGTTAGCTTTACTAGAGATTGACAACAACTGCATCCATTTGTCAAACAGAAAGAAGACTTTGGCATAAAGCAAACACAGCTGTTATCAATATGTGAAGAACAAGTTCTGTATCTTGTAAAATGACTATGAAGCATTATTAGGAAAGAGTACTGAGTATATATTTGCGGTATGAGTATCTTCGTCTATATATCCAAAGTTTTTTTTTCGACAAATGAATTTGCTGAGTTTACAATATTACAAATGCATAAAAAAGGGAAAACTCATAGAATTAAGAACCAATATGTCTGGCACAAAATCAACTGAATGTACTGTGCAGAGAAATGTACACAGCTTATCACATTAATTTTGAAAGAAATCTGATCAAGGGTTAAGAAACTATATTATGCTACATATACATTGGGTCTTGACGTTATACACTGCAGCTTTAGCCCTTACCAGTCACTACATATTTTCAAGAATTCGACATCACTCAGGCACTAACAGTAGCACCGCGCAGTTAGTAGTGAGGAGTCAATAGAGATATATTACAGTCAGCGTTCAACAAGACCCATTCTGCAATTTGGGACAACAACTCAAAATTCCATCATACACATTTAAATAAAAAACAACTAGGGACAAATCAGTTACATCCCCCATTGAACGTACTGGGATGTGTAGGTGCTCAATGTGTTCTTTTGCAACTTCAAACCATTAGGCGACTGGTTTAAGAGACTTGGGGGTATTTTTCTAAACACGAACAGCAAATCATTCAAAAAGTCAGTGGAGTATTAACTGTTGAATATATAAGGTGTATTTATACCTATGGAGCACCACCACTAATTTTTAAGAGAACCTGGTTAAAAAATTTTCAGAAGTCAATGATATAAATTATTGACTCAAGGATTGATGGCTATTGGATATCCAGTATGCCAGAACATGGACCATAACAATATCTGAGTTGATAGATAAGTCAGCTTATTGAAGAGTACAATATCCAAGACCTGTGGTTAGTTTATCGTACATATTTTTCCCACATATTTATGCTTTAGTGTGAGATAAACATAAGATACTCTTCGTTATACAGATATAAACGAAATATACACATAATCTGATTGATTTTCTCATTTGTCCAATTTGTGGCCTGAAATCAGATATTGACATTGTTGCCAGCATGCAGCATAACAGTCTCTACTTTCCTGTCGAAAGTTTAAGCAAAATTTACCAATCATTTTTCTCTCTATTTTCAGAGCTTTGTTGATTTTTCTATTCTGTTTGACTCAGGATATCCAACACACCATTGTATCCAACATATGAGCAACATGCCACGAGTAGAAAGGTTGATAAAAGCTCTTTACCCTGTCATCGTGCAAGTGGCCATACCAGTTATTGTGATGACATACACATACAGCAGGTGTTGTTTGGTCATTTTAAAAAGTTTAAAACAATGCATCGCCCTCTCAAGTAATGGTAAAAGGTATTGTATGAGCCTTTTCAAATATTGGGTAGGCCAACATTATATTTAACCGATTCAATTGTCTTGAAAGCAGTTTGGAAGCAAGCTGATGGCTTTTCTTAATTCAGTTCTATACTGCACAGATATCTCATTACAGCAACATATTTCACAATCCATGTGTACAATGCGGTTTGCAATGCTGTGGATATATTGACAAAGTGAAAAACGTAAAAAATCCCCCAGGAAATGGCGAATATCTAAACCAAAAAATAAAAATTAAAATAACAAAATAAATGCTGCATTTTGCAAAATCTCAAATTTAACCGCATGGTCGCAGGTATAAATGTAGAGCAATAAAATAGCCTGTCTTAACTGATTGTCATACAAATATTATCTTTTGAAAGAAAAACCCAAGTTACAACTTCTACACCAGTGGTCAGTTTCAATTTACACAATTCTGAATGAAATCATTTTGGTTTTCCCAGGATCACCTAAATTATGCAGCAGCATTATCTAGGTCACCCTGGTCAACCTTAAAAAAAATCCATCATTAAGTGATTCATTCGTTTGTTTGAGAAAGTATTGAATGCCCCCCCCCCAACCAACCAACCAAAAATGTGTGGGGTAGGGGGTGCCCGAGGACCCTGGGTCATGTTGTGATAGTTGTAGCTTGTATGTTGACACAGTTGTGCACCTCTCTGGACTGAGAGTTTTTATTATGCATAATTCAATACACCCCTGAGCGCACAGTTTATAACATCAGCAGAATTCTATACATTAGAAGTTGAACTATCGTTTATATCCATATTGTCCTCGATGCAAAATGTATCCCATTTTCCGTACAATATAGACATTGTAAGAGAGATTAATTCTGATCATATGAATCCAGATTTATCATGTACAGGACAGCTTCAAAATAACGATTTTACATTAAAGACTTAATAACAGACCGATCTTGCCGCAATACCATTGAATATTTTAAGAATAAGTATCAATTCTACACTACATCCGCTTTCTACACTTTCACACACAAAACATTTAAGACTATGAGATATTCATTTTGCAAGACCTAAAAAACATCTCCCAGTGGAGCATTTTTCTCTGATGGAGATAATTGATAATGCCATAGGAAAAATATCAAATTCACATATGACCATACAATCTTGAGAATTAGGTCAAGCTCACCAAGACGTAATGCAAAACTAGGGTCTACACAGACATATAATCCCACAGTTTTATTACGTTTTATTTCTTCTTGAGTGGTTATCACATGGAAACCGATTTCACACAAGTAACAATGTGACTTTGTGATTAGGCCCCAGTCCCCAGGATAACTTCCCAGCCAAGTTTGAACCCTATGCATTATCTTCCTTTTTTCCCTAACTTTGGGTATGTTTTTTTCTTTCTTTTTTTTTTTTTACAATTTTTTGCTTAAAAAATCTCTTTCAAACACGTGACCATATGGGGTTGAAAATTAGGCCAAAGTCACATGATGTTTATTATAGCATGCACAGTGTTTATTACATAAAGCTTGCTGCAACTGCGTATCTCACAGCATGGGAGGTGCAAAATGTGTTGACTGCATCACACATGCTGCAAACTGTATATTACAACATGCAAGAATCAAACTGTATTCATTTTAGCGTTCAAGGTAACAGCTGTGGACTGCAGTCTTCGACGGCACAAAACATGGTACTACGTGGGAGAATAAAGGTAGGCAACGTTACTTCAAGGCTCTTCTCAAAGTATCTATGCAAAAAAAGACCAATTTGTCATACCACTTATTCCTCTATTTTTTGCACATGTAGTATCCCAGCTTCCTTGTCAGTACAGTGGACAAACCAGAGTCCAATAGAATAAATTCCATCAAAATATGTATCATTTACCAAAACACACTAAGGAACGATTCCTTTTGCACATTACAGACTCCTGGTAACCATTGTACAGTAGAATTATTTAAATAAAAGCATTATTACTCAAAGGTTATTTCGAGATTCGATTTTTATGGCCTATGCAAGTTAAACCTATCATTTAATCCTAAGCCTGCTTGGCTTGCAGATTCACAACTGACACATTTGGTTGTGTTGAGATTTTTGGTGCAGAGGGACCCCAAGATCAAACTTAATTCAAACGGTTAGGAACCAAAGTTAATCTATATAGGGCTGGGACCAGACATATGTGGAAATTTTTCCATCAAAATGGTGTACATGGCCGAACTCTGTCTGGTCGTCAACCCTTAATTTCGAACCAGAGCGCGAACATGCAAATGTGAGGGTTATTTCCGCCCCACCTTTGCTTGGATTCCCACTATTAACGAAATGTTATAATCTTACAAGTGGCTGGGTGCACGGTTGGCTGAGCGGTAAGACGCTCGCCTTTCACCTATGCGACCCGGTTTCGATTCTCGTCCTGGGCAGCATATGGAAAAAGTTCCTACCACTTTAACCGTGCACGGTGGTTTTCTCCGAGTTCTTCGGTTTCCTAGGCAAGGTAGGAAGTATACGCCAACATCTGTGCCATGGAGAGTGACTCGATAAGTCAGCTTGACTTCTTTCACAATCCATGTAAAACAAATGTGTCTATACTTTTTATACCACAGGTTGGAGGTGTGAAAAATGTTGTTGACCATTGCAATTTAAAACGCGAAGATGTAGTAAAGAGCAGAACCTTGAGACATCTATGATGGAGGAGACCTCTTGCAGGGCTGAATGTAGACTTTATTTACCCAAGTGTTAATGGCGCTATGAGGTGTAAAGCGAGAATCAATGAAAATGCTAGAAAATCACACGAGATGGATCACGTGGGTAGTATTTTACAGGACATGTCAATAACCAGAGCATGAATATCTAAAACCCTGCTGTCCAAGTAGACTACCAGACTACTTTCCTGTCTATAAATGTTGCTATTTGTTAATAGCTTTCTTTATGGCCTACGCAAGTTGAACCTATCATTTAATCCTTAGCCCGCTTGGCTCGCAGATTCACAACTGACACATTTGGTTGTGTTGAGATTTTTGGTCCAGGTGGTTATCTACCCCAAGACCGAACTTTATTCAAAAGGCGAGAAGCCAAAGTTAATCTATATAGGACTGGGACCAGACATTTGTGGAGAGAAATTTTCCCACCAAAATGGTTTACCTGGCTGAACTCTCTCTGGTCGCCAACCCTAAATTTCAAACCAGAGTGTGAATCTGCAAAGGTGAGGGTTGTTTCTGCAACAAAGGTGCATTGTACAACTGTGGAGAAATAACTCTGGAGATTTACCCACCCGAGGCAAGGATTACATTTGCAACTGGGGCTAAATGAAAAATAAATAAAATGAGGCATATAAAGTGCAACAAATGTATGTCAATACCAATGTCCGACAAAAGTATCTGCAGTGTTGGATGGAGTTGAATTTGAGAAAAATTGTCAAATTAAATGCTGAATAGTGATACTGGTTAATATGGCTGGCAAGAGTGGCAGCATTGTTTGCTGTAGAGTCCCAGAGATAAACGTCCACCAGATATTATACACAATGTCCATAGATGCTGTTAAACGTAATATCACCATATCAAATACTGTTCATTGTGGCTGGCAAAATAAATGCGCCAGCTCCAAAGATTGGGACCGTGTCAATTATCAAAATGTTCTATGACTGCCCTGCATTAAAGGTGGTCGAGTAGCAACTGTGTTACCGGACACTTTTGGTATCACACTTCGGTTGCACACACTCCAAAGATACATATATACATAAAACCAGCTTCATGCGGCATCAGTTATAACTGAATACAGTGTTCCTTGCTTAAGCTAGCCCAGCAGGTATACAGTCCAGCCCATGCAGGACCCCTTGCCGACATGGAGAACCAAACACCCCAGAGTACGACCCTTGCAGCACTCAACTGGAACATGTATCAGTTTTTTTATCTACCCAATCAATACATCTATACAGAAAACCAGCTTCATGAGGTATGAGTAACTGAGTAGAGTGTTCCTTGCTTAAGCTAGCCTAGTAGGTAGAGCCTGGCTCATGCAGGACCCTTTGCCCACAAGGACAAGCAAAAGCCCCTGAGTATGACACTTGTAGCACTCAACTGGAACTTGCACCATTTTTTTTATCCATCCAGGCAAAACAATGAGCAATAAGGCTGCTGATTCTCCAATCAGGAAAGTGTATCGCCCTGGCGGGACATGGATCAGACAGAAAAGTAGCCAAAATATTGAATACAGGAACAAAATGCCACTATGCACAAATGTTTGTGTTGCTTTACTCCAACCATGGAACCAGTCCTTATGGTATCCATGGCGGGACAAGACCAACAAGCCTACCTTGTTCCCCAGTGAATTTATGGTCCCCTGTTCACTGCAAAGGCAATCAATTTATGGCCACTCTAATATACATTTTCGGAAAGCCTCTGATTTCCAATGGCCTTTCAATCTTATTTGACTGTTGGGAACTCCGTTTTGTGAATCCCAAGATGCTACCCTAATTCAAAAGCTATGGCTTTTGTAGTGTGTACTGTCTGGATAGCAGAATTTGAGACAGGTGTGTAAATGTTCACTGAATTTGGAGCGACTGACAGGCAGACCGGCTGCAAAGAAACAGGTTTCCCTGTGAGAAGCCTCCCACCTGGAGGATTTTAGCAACTGGTGAACAGGACAGAGTGGGCTTTTGGTAGCTTTGAAAACCAGCCAGTGTGGCTGATTGCTTAAATTATGTTTAAAATTACGAAAATAAACCTTGACTTCTACCGGAATCATGTTTTTTGTCACTATAATGACATCACTGATTTTTAAATCAGAGTTTGTGCTTGCTTTAGATGGACAAGTTAGCTAACCTATGTGGGCATTTGTAAAAAAGGCAAATGGTAACGTGCCTCGACAGAGAACTTGGCTGCTTTTAGAATCTTGTCCAAAACTGGGGCTGTTACAGGGAGCCATAAATTGAAAGAAGCTCTGAGGCAGTAAGCCTCAGCCGTCTTTTCCTGTATCAGGAAGCTCTTTGTGGGGTCAGGCCTACCCTCGACTTTGTGTAAATAAGTGACAGCCGACAAGTATGTGTCTTTGCTGACAAGTTTTTATCGAATAAATGAGCTATGTACAGTGACAGAGATGCAGTGGAAAGGAGACAGGGGCGTCAAGATTCAAAGTTCTCTACAAGGCTGAGCAATCCTCCCATACTCTTTTGTAATGACATGCTGATGGTTTAGCCAATGAGGAATCTAGAAATGTCCTGAGGGTACATGAAGTTTTGTGGCAGCAACTCCTGTAGTATGCTGGCAGAACTTTCCTGGCTCTGGGCAGAGAGTGATTTGAATGTAGAAATCATGCATCCATCTCCTCTGCTTCAGGGGTACACTGAGTGCACCAATAGTGGTGTCTGAAACAACATTAGGTATGTTTTGGGTTGTGTGCTCTGAGTGATTACCTGAGGACGTCTGCATTTCTGTCTGGGATGGCTCTTGAGAATTGTGTGAAACGATAGCCTCCAAGGCCAGTTTCACACCATGCTGGACTCCTTTGTTGAACATGTCCACTATGTTATCCGGCAGGGGAGCTTGGGGTGTAACCTGTTGTGCAGGTGGGGTGGCTGCAACACGCAATATCGCTGGTGGATGTATTGCATGACCTGAACGATGGCTGAGAGGTGTGCTGCTGCTGATCTGGCAGCCCTTATGGTTCTGCCTCTATTTGACATGACTCTTAAATAACCCAACCAGGGAGCCATGAAATGCGATCTGTTATATGTGATGTAAAACCATCACTCAATGCCCAGCATATGCTGTATATACATTATAATCCAGGTACAGATAAAAGAAGGTCTACTACATCCCATCTGAAAATGCACAAAAATTTAAATAATCACATTGCTGAACCGGTTGTCCAGCATAGTTCCCATTCAAATAACATGCCATGACTCTAGAATGGAATAATTCCTAGTTGGCTTCATGTGGTTTATGGTAGCTTGGCCTAATGGCAAAATTGCTAGGGAAGGCACCCGCCAAGTTGGGCAAAAGTAAACAAGCATGCAAACGATTGCATGTGTTTGCATGAGAATACAAAAAAAGGACTACTGAACATAGATTTGATTTACCCATGCATAAATACCACTTTGAAGGGTAATTAAGCGAGAACCAATGAAAATGCCAGAAAATTGGACGTGACGGATCAAGTCGGTACTCTTTTACAAGGCATGTCAATTACCTGCGGATGAATATCTAAGACCCTGCTGTTCATGTACCAGACTACTTCCCTGGCCATAAATATTGCTATTTGTTAATAGCTTTGTCTTTTTTCTTCCTAATGACCAAAATGAGGAACACAATAAGCAGTGAACGAATCTTGTTGCAACACTAAAATTAATGCCTCATTATCCCTTTTCTCCTTTTTCTGGAGCTTTGTTCATGATCATTGCGGTTTAATATCTATTGTACAAGGATATAGTATGTGCATACCCGATATTCTCGATAGACATATGATTGTTTTTGTGAGATTATGGTCACTGGCATGCAAGGACAGGTTGCTCTGGATCAGAAGTGATGATATTGTTTATAAAACATCAATGTTCTAGATTTTTTTACAGCTTTGATTAACAGTCTGAATAATAGTTCTTTTTACTGTTGCAGGTTATAAAGATGATGCTTCTGGTAGTTTTGTGTTTTTTCTTTTGTTGGACACCTGCAATAATTTTGAATTTGCTTAGAGACCTGTTTATTTTGCCATATGAAGTAATAGGCAGAGAGAGCAACTATGCTATGCCGTTCAACTTATATCTCCTGGGGCTGGCAAATAGTTCCTTTAACCCTTACATTTACCCTCTGTGTTCAAGGTAAGGAAAATTGGCGGTGTCAAAAACAAGAATTCAAGTATATGTAAACATCTGTAACTTTCTACGGTTATCCTCTCTGTATCTTTTGGTGGTGCTTGTATGTATGTATGTATGTATGTATGTATGTATGTATGTATGTATGTATGTGTGTGTATGTATGTGTGTGTGTATGTATATATGTATGTATGTATGTATGTATGTATGTATGTATGTATGTATGTATCTAATGAACATCTGCCATTTTTTTTTCATATCAGTGGAAACCTATCCGCATATGTGGGTGTATGGGTACACACATATTTATGTTTATAATGTAATATTTCCCCAGCTGAGTTAAAACCATTCCTCTCAATTCCATGCTTTTTCATTTATGCGACTAAATGCCTGTTTCATTTAAAAATACAACTAACGACAAAAGGAACAGAACTTTGCTGACCATCAAAAATTTTGGCAGGTCGTTAACACACCACACTTTCAACTGATGGAAACTGACATTATAATGTAACAGCAGAGCTTTTTCTTTTTTTCTGTTTTGTTTTGTTTGTTTGTTTTGTATTGTTTTGTTTGTTTTTTCGGGGGGGGGGGGGGCAAGATGCAGATATCAATGAGCCACAATACATCAAATACTAAATGGTCATATGGGGGAAAAGATGACTCGTCATTTGGTACCTTGCCATGAGACTGAATATCATGACATTCATTCTTTGTTCGCAACTGAGATACAAGGAACTGTGAGGTTACTGTATACTAGGCAGAGAATGCAGGACGGACATGAAAGTTCCAGACAATGACTTTTAATACCGAGTGGCCAAATAACCAAAGGTGCCCTCAGGCTCCAAACAAATACAATGATACTGCACTGTAAGGTGCAGCCCTGAGGTGCTAACATAGAACATTAGAATCTTTTAAACATAAGACCAGCTGACGCATAATAGTAGAGGTGATTATTCTACAGGAACCATGATGTGTATTATCATTATTCGCTAGGCCCCACCAGGGTTTGAAACTGACACTAACATAAAGTTGTCTGATAGCTTCTTTAAATATATCAGGGCTCTTGGGACATGAAAAAAACGGGATATGAAACAACTTGGAGAATTTGTCTAGTGTTTATTTTCCTGGAGTGGGTGATTTGTGCATCCGATGTATTTTGCATGTTACAGAAAGAGGGCTAAAATACAGCATGGAGATTAAACAGGAAAAACAAACACCCCAAAAGCTAAAAGACAGTGTATGGAATGTAGAAGGAATGTAGCAGAGATGAAAGCAGAAAGGAGAGCCAGTAATAATGAAAAAATGACAAAGAAAATAATGGAGAACGGGGGAGAAGGGTCAACCATCTTTTGGAAACAGGTTAATAGGCGTAAACAGAATAAAGCACAGGAAATCACACATAGAGGGAAAAGAACAGATAACAAGGAAGAAATACAGGAAGCTTTAAGGTAGCATTGGCAAGAAGTTAATCCGTCAGGGAACAGTACCAGGATTTCAAGCAGAATACACACAGGATCAATGGGATCGACAGATGTTGGCAGAGCCAGAAGTATAGAAGTTGAAATAGCAGTTGAGCAGATGTGATTACATAAAGCTCCAGGACCAGATGACATATGGTCGGAATTTATAAAGAGAGGGCCAGAGGAAATTGAGGATAGTTTACAGTTGCTCTTCAATTGGGTTATTGACAAAAGACACGTAGCAAAGGAATGGAATAAATTCAGGATGTCATGTATTCAAAAGAAGGGGATGGAGGGAAGGGATCCAGGCTTCCTTTTCAAAGTATGGCAGGAGTGAACAATCTAGAAAAGAGAAAACAGAAGTGGACAACAGGTAAGTAATGGTGAATGTAAGGTATGTAGGCAAGAGGCAGATGAGATAGTAGATCATTGGCTGTTGTGGTGTGATGCATAGAGAGATTAGCGAAGATTTTTTTGGAAAGTGGCACATGGAAGACTATAATAACAAGGGTCTAGAAGAGGTTCAGTGCTTAAAGGAAGAGGAACGTGTACCATGGGATTTAGGTTTGAAGAGTGGCTTTCTGGGAGGCAGGAAAGGCACTGAAAGTTCACAGGACTACCTGGTAGGGTATTGGGAGAAAAGAAATGAACTAATAGGGCTTGATAGCGAGAGGGTAAATTAGAATTTCAGAGTGCAGGGAGGAGAGGGAATTGTGGTAGCCCTAACAAGGGCTCCCTTGGGGTCTCCCAGGGGAAATTCCTGAGCCTTAGAGGCAGGAATAGGGTGTATGAGAGAAGGTTTTTGTGTGTGTGTGTGTGTGTTTTTTTTTGGGGGGGGGACTACAAGCGATGAGTCTGGGAGATATATCCAGGACCAGGCGTCCACCACAGCTGTCAGAGAGTATGTGGTGGACCCTTTGCCTCGGCTGTGGTCCTGGAAAACATGGCAGCACGAGCTGATTAGGATAACCATGGTTTCATCCACTCCCTCTATTTTTCTTTTCATTCCTTCACTTTTTCCTGGGCCACCTGTGTCACACAGGACTGCAGAGCATAAGCGGAGAGACACAGCAATACTATTACAGTTGTCCCAACCTGGCAACTCAATGTACTGCCCCGAATAATGCAATCACACAAAGAGGAGCCATGTAGTTTTTGCAGAAAATGGACTGGGCTAGCCTGACCAGTGACAGGGTGTTTTCCTTCCTGGGATGTGAGCAGATGACCAGAGATTCTCATTGTGACAAGACATAATTATGCTCCTTGCTTCACTTGTACTTTAGTGTATTATTGTGCTTTGCTACTTGTATTGAAGGTATTTTTTTTGCCATGTATTGATGATTTATATGCTATGCTTGCCATTCCATGTATTGCTATGTATTGCCACTGTGTGTAATTATGAATTTCATGTACTGTTGTGCCCACATGGTTGAAACCACTTCAGAAACAGTCATCTGGGCAGTTCCAAACAACCAACTTCCAAGAGAGGTACAATACAATTCAGTTAATCTGCACAGAATAGCCAATCCAGTCACTGCCTGTGCCTAAACATAAACCTTAATATATGGTAACCTACTTTTCAAATGGCAGACAAACTCTTCTGGGTACCCATAGGCCAGGGTGGGATATATTTGGGTTGGTTAAGAAGGGCAGCACAGATTTGGCTGTTTGCACAGACCTCTTTTTCTATGCATCCATAAAAGCACTTAACCCCCGCCTTGTGAAGCCCCTTTATGCATCACTCCATGGCATATATTTTAGAAGACAAATTATAACCAGCTTATTCTTACCTACATCTGAAACTTCAGGAAGTTCCGGGAGACATTTTCAGCCATTTTACCATGTAAATGGCAGAAAGTGACAGCCATACAATCAGATGCTTTGCGTGGGAACTCTGACTCTACATTGCCAACAAGGATAACAAAGTCAACACTTTCACATAGTGAAAGAAAATAAAGGTAAACGGGATGCAAGAACTACTGGGAACTGAACTGAGGCACAAAAATATGCAAGCATTTTTTTACAGCATGTTGCAAACAACAAAAAACATTCATTTTTGTGTGCACACAAAATATAAAGGGTGGCCAAGGACAACGTAAAAATGGACGTACAATCTTTTCCTTGAACAACCAATATTTTTGACTGAGGTAACTAAATATAGTTTGTGGATGAGTTATATTGATTATGTTAAAGTAAAACACTCAATCAAGCATTTGACACTCTGATGCTTCGCAGGGAATTACTGTAAATTCTTCAAGCGAATGCAATTTGTGAGATTTGTATTTTTATAATTATGTTAACTTCAACTGCAAAAATTACATTTTAAGTGCAAAACACAAAACGTTTGAACATATATATTGACTTAGCGCAAAAGGAAAGGTAATTTTACATGGATAAAACGGTGGAAAATTTCAATGACTGACGATTCTTACATTCTCTTCTCTTCTTATACGAAATTGCCGATGGCTTGCTCAAAGTGGCGTCATATGATGCATAGACATATATTTAAAATGTATATTTTAATTGTATGTATTAAATTACTATGTAGCGAACAATTACTTTACTGTGTGTTGAAAGTGACTTTTGTACTTGAATTTCGTACTTCAGAAGGAAGTTGGTTCCAAAGTTTGGTTGTGCAAGGAAAAAAAGATGTGTGAAAGAGTTCAGTTTTAGTTCTAAAAGGTGGTATATCTGGCGTCTGTCTGGTATTGTATCTTCTATTGTGATTTGGATCGTTGGGAATAATATTAGTGAGGTATTCTGGGACTAAATGATTCTTTTTTTATTTTGTACATATTTTTAAGTTTACTCCTTTCTCTGCGTTTTGCCAATGATGTAAAACCAGTTTCTCCATATAAAATTAACATTTGGTGTAGTCTGCATGGCACCAGATATGACACGGGCAGCAGCCAGCTGAATGATTTCAAGCCTCAATGCATCCGCCTGAGTGCATCCATCCCAGACAATGCAACCATATTCCATTAAAGGTCTAATGAAAGAGACGTATATCATTTCTAGAGTCTTTCTATCAAGGCTATATTGCAAAGTTTTCAAAATGTTGAGCTGCTTAGTACCTTTCATGACCATCGTATTTGTGTGATCATGCCACAGATCGAAGTAAAAGTCCGAAATGTTTATGCTGGTCAACATTATCCAACTGATGGCCTTGGAACACTAAAAGGGGGGGGGGATTCACCTGGTTCCGTTTGCGAGAAATTAACTTGGCTTCTGTTTTCAACGTGTTGAAAGTTACAAACCAATCTTGAGACCAAACCTCTATGGAAAGAAGGTCAACGATCATCATGATTGCTAACAGATATGGATTATCAACATTAAGATATAAAGATGTATCATCTGCGAAGAGTTTAATTTTCGATCGAGCAACGTCGACTATATCATTTGCAAATATAAAAAACAAAAGTGGCCCTAGTACAGAGCCCTGGGGGACACCAGCATTTATTGTGCACCACTGAGATGCCTGTCCATATAATACAAAGCGCTGTTGGCGATCAAATAAATAATTTTTAAACCAATTAAGCAGAGAACCCGATATGCCACTGAGCGCTAATTTGTGCAAGAGACCATCGTGCCAAACACGATCAAAAGCTTTGTTTATGTCAAGAAAAACAATTCAAACAAATCAAAAACAAAACAAAACCTCCTTTAGTTGGTCGATTGCAAGGCACAGCTCGTGATGGAGGGAAAAAAGCTGGTTGACTGCAGAGTCACCAGGAATAAATCCGGACTGGTTTGCCGAGAGAAGTAGATTATACCCAAGAAAATTAAATACATGCTCAAATAGAACTCTTTCCATTACCTTCCCAACACAACTGAGGAGAGAAATTGGACGATAGTTATTACATAAACTTGGGTCACCTTTTTTATACAAAGGGGTTACATTTGCCTTCTTCCACAAATCGGGAAAGTGTTTAAGAGAAAGGGACACATTGAATAGTCTAGTTAATGAAACAACTATAGAGGGCGCTGCTTCCTTCAGAATACGGGAGCTGATGCCGTCAGGACCGGTGGCCTTTGTGACATCTAAACTTTCCAGAATATGGCAGACTTTATTTGGATTTATTTCAATGGATTCCAAAATATTGGTGGGCAGATCGACGGGAGGGCGTACAGGCGCCATCGATGTGTCAAGATCACCTTGTCTCGAAAAAAAAAAAAAAAAAGTAAATTTCCGCTTTGGATAGACTCTCAGTCACGTGGCGGTTTTCATATAATAGGCCTAAAGATGGGATAGTAGAAGATTGGTTACGATTCATAAAGTGTTTCACAGTGCTCCACCAAGCTTTATTCTGGAGTTTGGCACTTTTCAGAGGCACGTCAAGTTTATCATTATAATTTTGTTCAGCATTTTTCAGCTGCTCCTGGTACTGATTACGTATTCTGTTTTAAGTACTCCAAGCTAGTGTATTGATTTTTCTCTTTTGCTAGCTTATACGCTCGAATGACCTTCCGCTTCTCACAGCGGAGTCTGGAACCGTACCACGGGAGATCAGAAGGACGAACTGTAATAGTTCTATTGGGAACCGTATCTTTGGCGACTTGAAGAAACAATTCTGTCCATTTTTTGCAACAAACATCAATATCTTCCGAGATGAAACAATCGTTCCAATTTATTTCGTACAACAAATTTCTAAATGCAACCAAATCGGCTTTCTAGTAAAGCCAAATATGTCTTTTAAAGGAAGACTCTGTCTTGCGCCGAAAGAGTTTGTTAGCGCCTATAACTGAATGATCGCAGTTGGAAATTGGTGGTAAAACTCGCGGATCTTTGTCAAAATCTGGTATGTTAGAAATGATCTGGTCAAGTAACGAAGAAGTTGTTTCGGTAATTCGTGTTGGCTCATTTATATGTAGAGTAAGAAAGAGTGTAAGGCAGAACTGTTTTAATTTAGAACCAGAAGTGGTGGATATTTAATAACAATTTCCCTGGGCCCGTATGCATAAAGGAGGTGTAACTTACCCATGGTATAACTTAAAACAGTTTTAGTTACCCCTCAGTTCATGGTGTAAGAAAATTGGTATGCATAAAAGCTGGTGTAGTTATAACAGGGGTAACTAATCCATGGGGCAGTTATGCCACTGTTTAACTGAAGACCTTGATACCGGTACAAGTTTTAACCCCCTTTCCTGACACTGGCCAGCTGACCTGTCCTAGGTGAGCACACTGAGGACAGTCGTGTGACTGCTGTCCCCTTTTATTGACAGATTGCATTACGTGACGGGGGGGGGGGGGGGGTGCAAAGGACTTAAGATTTATGTTTGTCAAAATGAAATTGAGTGTACACAGAGTGGTCAATAATGGAAATATTACTGATTTTATATCTGTGCATGATAAACAATGAATTTATATGTGTGTATCTAATCCTCATAATATGTCTGTGTTATGGATAACATGATGATGTAAGTGATCACTGGAGTTTCAATTGAACATTAAAATTTCTATCTGCCCCATATAACCCTTTTTTCCAAGTCCAGTCACAACAGCCATGGCTGCACAAGGCGTAGACAGCAAAGTGAAAAAGAGGAGGAGGGGAATTGGCAGCATGAGAAAAAAATAACGTTCTCCAGCTACGCCCCACTGTTATACATGTAAATGCGCTATCCCTTTGTTAGCTGCATATTGTGCGAAGTATTCAAATAGACATATGCAAGGTATACATTTTTAAATACGTAATGGTCAGTAGATTGTGGAAAAGGCAAAAATTTTGATCCTGCAATTAATCGTCTCATAAACATCAGTTCGTTTGATCAGATAATACACTTCTGTGAATGACCTTTCATCAAATGTATACTTTGCATATGTTTGTATGCGCACTTTTTACCCTCAACAAATAAAGTTCCGGAGGATATTGTCGTCAGCTGCGTCGTCCGTACGTCCGTCTTGTCGACGTTACTGCGATATCTCAAAAATATTGACCACAGCTTTCCCAAATTTTTGTCAGAGATGCATGTTATGATGGCCAGGTTCCAATTTAAAACTAGCTTCCGCTTTGTATTTATAAACTTCTGATGAAACTTTAAAGTATTTATCTTTTAGGCCGTCTGAGTGGTGCACATGGGGACGACGTTATCATGATATCTCAAGAAGGACCCAACGCAGCTTTCCCATTTTTTTCACAGATGCACATCATAATGGACCACATTCCTATTGAAAACTAACTTCTTATTTTTATACTTGTTGTGAAACTTTTGAAGTGTTTATTTGATGGCAGACCGGATGATGCACCGTACATTGGTCTATGTCACCAGAACTTGCCCCAAGAACAAATTCAAAAGTGCTCTTTCATTTCACAAACAATAATATGGAAATAGTATGTAAATTATTTTTCTGCGAAGTCTAAAAAAATTGCATAATTGAGGAAAAAAACTGTGGGCGCCGAGAGTAATCCGTTCTCTGAACGCTATTTTTACTTTATGGAGCCGGAAAAAGAGATATTTCCACTGATTACTGTGGCATAACAGGACCACCTGAAGCAAATTACAGCCTTATTAATGCGGACCCTTCAGTCAATGTTTCGTATTAAAGATGTCTAGTTTTTCTTTGTGGTTGTTTAATGTGTAGACTGTGGACTCTAGTGTTAAAAATGTTTCATTCTACAACAAAGATTCTAATATTATTGCAAAAGATCTGAGGAAATGTCACACATTTCGCAATAATATTAGACGCATTGTTAAAGAAGGAACAGTATGCTAAACTTTTAGAATATGTCAACGCATTAATATGAGTGAAGACATAATATGTGTTTTATATGTTGCATGAACTGTATGTAACTTAGTCAGACCCGTCTGCTCGTCTGTCCGTTCTTGCGTAGGGCCTAGTCTGTACCATATTTCCTATACCCTTGGGCTCACACTAACCTTATGTTGCGTGGAGACACTTCCTTGAATGGCGGAGTGCCATGTGCCAAAATTGGGTCACTGTGACCTATTTCTCATCCTTTAACCCCACAAGAGGTTTCGGCTTGTGCAAGCCATATTTCTTAACTATAATTAAAAGACATGTAACGCACAACTTAACAATCAAGTTGCATTTAGCCGGACAGAGAGACTAGGTAGCGGGCAAATTTTAATAAAAAATTGATTGAACATTCGAGTAATTTTATTTGTTAACAAAATCTTGCCAGAAAATCTTCATCTTGCACATGTTTATAAAAAGTAACTTTTCGCATGCAATATACGAAACGCGTTTAACTTATCTGAAACAAACCTCACCTCTTTCGAACACAACTTTTAATGTATGTTTATATGTGTTTGCTTAAACCAATTGAGAAAACAAAATACGCAGCCTGGGCCTGCTTTGGAGGCAAAATATTTTATTGCAGAATTGTTCTTGCACTGAATAAGGCACACATGGAGACACAATTCTTTTACTTTCATTGAAAAATTGCTTTGAATGGAAATTGAATCAAACTTAGATTTTAACTTAGCCTGATTTAATAAGTGGAAGTCATTATAGATATCATCTAACTGTTAAAATACCTGACCAGTCACTAAATATTTGATTGTCTGCAAAGCAGACCAAGTTGCGGCTAACTTGGGGCAAGGGTGTAGAATATTAGGCATGGTCAAGGTAAAATCATATGAGGGGTCAACGGTAAAGGTCATAGTGAGCCAAATGCACGACACAGGCATATTCCGTGAAATTTACAGCAGCGAAACGGCGTTGGATCAGGTATTATGGAACACGATTTGAAATATTCCCGCGTTTCGAAGTACAGCGGGAACTGTTTTTTCTGAATGTGTTACGCAATAAAGTAGCTTACGTGACGGAAAAGGGGTGAAGTAAGAAGAGGGAGTGCGGAGCATGGTCACGTGGTTTGTTTGTTTGTTTGTTTGTTTTTTTTTTTTGGGGGGGGGGTACGGTTGCAATGCAGGTTTCAGTCACTCTAGTTCGGACCTTCAATATATACACTCGAAGTTTATCAAAGATTTCAATTTTAAAGGAAGTTTCTGCAACGAGTTTTGTTAATTTATTTATTTTACGTATTATTATTATTATTATTATTATTATTATTATTATTATTATTATTATTATTATTATTATTATTATTATTATTATTATTATTATTATTATTTGAGGTGGAGTTCGGCATCTCACTCCCAAAGTTAACGTTACATGCGCCAAACACAGGTTCCCAGAGTCTTTAGGCCAAATAATATAATTTCTAAAGGTTTTATCTCTGGTTTTTCCTGGGCGGCTACATTGACCAATAAAGGGTAACATTTATTGACGTTTGTTTTTCTATGCATTTGATTAAGACATACATGGTTTCCAAGTGTAGTAAGAAGGAACTCGGTTTGCTTTGCAGGCAATAAAACATTTAGTTTTACTCAAACTCTCAGTCATTATTTTTCATACTAGTAATGGATACAGTGTGGATTTCTGTAATTACAGTATTTTCATGTATAGATTTGCAATAGAGAAAACACATTTAATATTCATATAGTGCGTACATTTGGCATGTTTCACAAATGTACACACAGTACAATTTTGTTTATTAATGGTAACAGCACAAGGCATGTGAAATGGAGCTGATCTTTCGTACTGTTGGTATCACTATTAGACATTTTATCATATATGAACACTCACTTAATGTACAGTGTCAAAAGTATTTACGTTACATATCATAACAGGTCCCTCGTATACAAGGAAATAGACTTCCACTGGGACTTACACCTCCGTTAAACTATCCCCCTGGCAGGTTGAGAGATCTAGGGTACTTTAAGGCCATTTACACCATGGATTTAGCTATACTTTCTTCTTGCATACGGATTCTTAAACCACGTGTAACTTTACACCAGGGGTAACTTTGCAACACCTTTATGCATACGAATTAGACTTTACACCATGGTTGTTCCCTGGAATAAGCTAAACCACAGCTAAACCACCTTTATGCATACGGGCCCTGGTGATTAAGACAACACATGTTATACTGGTTTTACAAGTTAGAATATCTATTGCACACTCTTACTCCAGTATTAAAGATTGATATGTTAATGTCAGGACAATGTTCTTACTAGCAGTACATTGTAAATATTAATATTCTTCCTTTATATACTGTACATACATGCATTTTGCATTTATCACTTGAATTTGAAAAAGAAATTCTAGTTTTTTAAATAAAAATGAAAACATAAATAAAGAATAAATAAAAGCAGTCTTTTGCAAGTTTGGAAGTCCTTTTGATGATCTCCTGCCTAAGAAATATGATTCAGTTTACTAAAGATAAATAGAACTAAAAACACAAGATTCTACATGCCGAGAGAGAGAGAGAGAGAGAGAGAGAGAGAGAGAGAGAGAGAGAGAGAGAGAGAGAGAGAGAGAGAGAGAGAGAGAGAGAGAGAGAGAGAGAGAGAGAGAGAGAGAGAGAGAGAGAGAGAGAGAGAGAGAGAGAGAGAGAGAGAGAGAGAGAGAGAGAGAGAGAGAGAGAGAGAGAAATACATGTAAAGTACATTCAAACAGTGTGCATATGTAGCAAGAAAATTGGTAATACAAGTGAACAGAAAATGTGAGCCTGGCACCAAAGTCCTTGTATTGAAACACGCACAATATATCCGAATTCTAGCTAATTTATATTGGAATATTTAAAGGGTAATATTAGCTACCAAGAGTTTTCAACATTGTTAATTGAAGTTTGTTTTTTTTATTTGTTTTTTTTCACTATAAACAGTAGAAAATTTTTACTTTTGCAAGCAGTACCCGATTTTTTTTAAGGTAAATGAGGCAGTATATTATTTTTTTCACTGATTTTGAGACGTGCGTCATTTATTTAAAAAAGCATGGCCTTCCCCGGAGATTCTAATGGCTGGTCCCTTATGAACTTGTTGCCCCGCACCACACCATGCTGGTCCATGCAGACCAAGCCACATGCGAGCCATGTAAGATTACGCCTACAACTAACTTTCAGAGTCCCAGTAATCATGTGTTCCTCCCTCTTCCTCCACCTCCCCGGCCAACGTGCGGCGGGGGAGAGGAACCACCTTGTCGGTTTTCTGTCTGTAGCAGAGTCCTTCCGAGCAATGTACAATGATCTTCTGAAGAAGATGAATCTTCATTTTGCTCGTTAAAAGCACTTAGGCCTATCTTTGTCGTAAGGGATGCAACCTGTTGCACACTGGAATTTAATTGATCGAACATATGACGCTGCGTAGTGCACAGTTGATGCAACGCTGAAATTATCTTGAGGAACTGGGGTGAAATAACAAAGAGTGGATTAAAGAACAATAAAACTGGTACTGTTCAAACTTTTCTTTGATCTATTGTGAATCATGGAGACATAACTTCATGCGTCAATGTTGAAGGCCATGAATCCTTCAGCGTGTTTACATTTCTGACACTCAGGAGTCATGACATTGTAAATTCGTGAACAGGTACCTCAGAAGCCGATCAATTGTGTGTAACTTTGAAATGAATGACTGGGCTACTGAACCGGGTCCGGTTTCGGTTGTTGAAGCGACAACAGGGCCAGACCCGGTACCGCAGACAATATGCACAGGAAAGCCAAGTGAGCCGGATCCGGTACTCTATTCAATATTGTGAGAAATCACTTGAATGTCGGGCCCGGTACCGTAACTAATAAAGAGCTGGAGCCTGGGGTGCCGGGTTTTGTACGTGATGTAGCAAACAGGACCCGGTAGAAAGGAAATAAAACTCCTATACAAGTGTCTCGATTTCTGATGCCTCGATGTGATGTCGACCGTGCACTTATGACGACTGATGTAGATAGCATTCAAACATCAGACTACAAGCTATCATCTCTGCCTGCTTCAGTCTAGGGTAGCCAAGGATTACAGCGCACTTACACGGGTTTCCTTTCATTTTGTGTGCAGTCAGTCCCTGACAGACAGTCAGCCCATCAGATTCCATATGAAGCCATGCCTGCATGCTGCCACACTTTCGGCTGTGGGTGCTATGTATGACAAACATTACTTTTAAACGAGTTGCCCTGGCAATCTTTGAAATCATGCAATAAAGGATGGCTTTGTTTTAAATTCTGCATGATTAAATGTAAATCAAAATTAAACATAGTGCACAATTTGTAATAAAAATTGAACAACAATAACTTAAAAAAAAAAAAAAAATGATAGTTCAGGGTTTTTGGCCTTGCCTCGAAAATAAGCATATTTGTCACACTGCCCATGAGTCTCCTGTTCCTCATTAGATTAGTCTTCTTCGGCCCTTGTCTCTGATACAGTGCCTGTGCCCAGGTCTTGTACAATGCTGGTGCCTTCATATATGGTGTCTTGGTCTTTTGTGGTTGTACTTATAGTTTGTTCTTCTGGAGAAGAGATGTTTTGGTCTCTAGATGCGCTAGTGTCTTTGCTTTTCGGGAGAATTGGTGTCTTGGTTTGACTCACTTGTGCCGTGACATTGTCCATTCAGCACCCACAATCTTGCTATTGAAATCAAGTTTTATTACATAAATTTACATATATTAATTAGTGAAACTGTAATACTACCGAACCAGTTTACTGGACAATTCGTAAAATATAATGTTTGAGAAAGACCACATGTTCCCTTTGATCTGTGTTATGTCAATGTCAATACTCGCGGTTGACAAAATAACAAGGAATATCAATAATTGAGGAGCTGTAAATTTGGTCTTGCACATGGGCACCAACTGGTATACTTTTCCAAAATGTGCAGACATGTACTGTATGCTCGTCTTCTTGACCTCTATATGCTGTCTTCTATATTATAACACGCTCTTCTGGTCGTGGATTGAACAAAATCAATCTCTCTCTTATATATATATATATATATATATATATATATATATATATATATATATATATATATATATATATATATATATATATATATATATATATATATATATATATATATTATTTATTTATTAAAACCTCCCCATTAAGACCACCTACGGGACTAAAAATATGGTTTTAATAGAGAAGTGGTCTGAATAGGTATACGATTTAAGTAAGAATAAACAAAAACTGCGACTAAGTTGGTGGTCCTAACATGGAAACAGATTCTACTATTAACTGCTTTAATCCACAACGGCATGTATTGGTGAGTTGATTTTCATTATGACAAGTCACACACACAAAAGAAAATTTTTTGCATGTTTCAATGTATGACGCAATTTAATGGGTTTTTTTTTCTTGTTTTAGTGGCAACGTTTGCTTACATCATACATGTTGCGAATGTTGCATAGGTCAGGTTATGTCTGAAGCTGTGAATTAAATAAACAAAAACGAGCATAGGCCTAGCAACATATTTGAAGGTAGGAGGATGGGGGCTAATATCTGAGGCCACACAAGCGCCGAGGGCGCGAAGTTGGTCTGGCGGGGTAGGGGGCATGCCCCCCTCCCCCGAGAAAAAAATTAAAAATATGAGTTGAAAATGTGCATTCTGGCCCATTTCAATGCCAGTTTTAGCACATTTTATTGTCATAAAAGCTTGGGTTTGGGTTCAGAGAGAGTTTAGAATTAAACCCAAGTTTATTCTCGGATAAACTTAGGAATTCTCGGATGGGGCAGAAACACATCCTCCCCCCCCCCCCCCCCCGGTTTCGTGTAGTTTGGCTCAGCTGACAGCTAACGTCTCTCCGAACCCTATAGGTATTAAAACATTAAAAATGCACAGCAGTGCCTCTTATCCCCAGAGGCCTGTTGTAAACAAAAGAGCATTTGTCCGACTTTGGCGACATGTATAGGCCTACGTATACCGAGCTTGTAAGTACTAATATGTTGTACTTTTGTATTTGTTGTTTGACCCTTCCACAAGGAAAACATTCACAAAGTCTCAACTTAATCTGAGTCGCGATTCCGTTAAAGTCAAAAAAAGCAAAAACCGACAAAAAAAATCTTAAGAATATAGAAAATTACAGCGCCACCAGACGAACAAATTAAGAACTAGGAGCCTCTAAAAGTGTTACTGTGTGATATCAAAGTGATTGGGTGAGCGGTTTCGCAGACGAAAATTTTTAAAGATTTGCCTCCCAAAGAGAACCAAAAAATAAAAAAAAAATCTAAAAATCAATGGAGCATGACCATTGCAAAAGATCTGGTAGATACCCACTCAATGTACATTGCCATCAAGTTTGAAGGCAATCTGGTCGACAGTCTTGCAGAAGAAGTCGAAAATGTGAGTTAGCATTAGAATATTAGCATTAGAATGCCCCTGGACTCACATAGTAATCGATAGAAAAAGTGCATTTACCGATAAGTACCACAATTGAAAAAAAAAAAAAAAACAGAAGAAAAAAAACTGGTAAAAGTCAGGAATCCACAGCATTGCTACCTGTTGTTTGAACCTTCCACAACGAACATATTTACAAAGTTTCAGCTTGATCTAAGTGACAGTTCTGGAGTAGAAGTCGAAAATTGCAAAAACATTTAAAATATAATGAAAAATTACAAAAAAAAACCCGACCTCCTCCTAGCGCACAAATTAAGAACTAGGAGTCTCTAGAAGTATTCTTGTGTGATATCAAAGCAATTGGATGACTGGTTTCGTCGGAGATTTTTTTTCAAAGATTTTCCTTCCAAAAGACCCCCCCCCGCCCCAAATCACATAAAACTCCCAAAAACAGTGCAAGGTGGCCATTGGAACAAATCTGGTAGAGACCTACCCAAGATATATTGCCACAATGTTTGAAGGCCATCCGGATGACGCTTTTGGAGAACAAGTCGAAAGTGTGCATTTGCATTAGAATGTCCCTTGACTTACTTAGCAATCAATAGGAAAGGTGAATTATCGATAAGTAACAGAATTGAAAACAAAAACAAAAAAACAAAAAAAACAAAAAAAAAAACAAAACAAAACAAAAACAAAACAAAACAAAACAAAACAAAACAAAACAAAACAAAAACAAAAAACCGTTAAAAATCAGGAATCGAAAGCATTACCACCTACTCGACAAGTTTGTTTGACCCTTCTACAAGGAACATATCCACAAACTTTCAGCGTGATCTGAATGACAGATCTGGGGAGGAAGTTGAAAATAGCAAAAGCACTCAAAAAATCATGAAAAAATAGAAAAACTCGCAACGCCATCCGGTGAACTAGGAGTCCCTTGGATTGTTCATGCTTGATATCAAAGCAATTGGGTGAAAGGTGAAGAAGATTTTTAAAGATTTGCCCCCCCCCCCCGAAAAAAAACCGACTGGAGCGTAACTATTTGAACCAATGTGGTAGAGACCCACCCAAGGAACATTGCCCCCACGTTTGAAGTGAATCTGGCTGACGCTTTTGGAGAAAGAAAGATTGTGGACGAGGACGACGGATCATAAGATAAGCTCAGCTACTGACAAGTCATATGACCTATAAAAAAAACCCTGATGGATACGTAAGAATTATCAGCAAAATATGCGAAAATGTATGTCATTTAGAACATTTCCTCAGATGAGTTACAGTCTACTTTATGGTCCAATGTTTCGCTATGTCGGCTTTCCCATAGCATACACAACCAAGATAATGTTTGGAACATCGGTAATATTACAATACAATGTCTTGCTACACCTCAACACAAAGTTTAGGTAATAACTTTTAAAAGGATATCCTGGTACTTTTTCTTCCCTTCTCTCCTTCCACAGCCTTGTTATCATCACCTCTAAATTTAAATCATGACTCTAAAATGCTGATTCATTAATTAATCACTTTATCTCTTGGTACTCCAGTATGGCTTCATCAAAACTGCTGGCCCAACGCATTGCGTTCTTGTCCCCTTTCCAAAAGTGGGCCACTGACTCAGACTCCGATCAGTTTTATTCGACACATAGAGATAAAGCATACAACTTCTGAGACAGATTGGTGCAGGTTAAGTGACCTTTTACCTACTAAATGCAAATAATATTGTTTGTGAAAAATATTTTGGCCTTAAACAAAATATCTTGGCAAAGTTGGTACCAAATCATTATGAAAATATCACAGCACTAGATGATTATATTCAAACTCAAACCAGCATATTCCTCTCCCAGACTCTTATTTAAGTGATGTACCTGTCACAAGGAATAATATGGACAGGGCTAAAATAGACGTTGATGGGAAAAAACTGATTGATACCTGCAAAACCTCTGGCTTGCCTATATTAAACGGGAGGCTTTGGGGAGACCTTACAGGTTACTTTGCATGTTTCAACCATCTAGCACAACCACCTTAGAGTTGAAGGGGCACACACACACACACACACACACACACACATATATATATATATATATATATATATATATATATATATGCCTTTATAAAAAAAAAACCTGTACTATATATTTACAATTTCGTTTAATTAAATCCCCCCCCCCCATTTCAATATAATGCAACCTTTCGGAAAAGGCAAAAGGCAGTGGAAATATTCAATCTTAATAGATAAAAACTTTTTACTCCAAACCACGAGATATTTCCTGCAAATGAGGAAACTTTCCTGAGAATAGTTGTTTTTCTTGTAAATAGTGTGGTCCAAAGAATGAAAACAAAATATCTGATTAAGCAAGAGGGTTGTTGTAGAGCCTATGCTCAGCTGACCTAGACATTCATCACACTTGCAGCTCTGTGAACTTAGGTTAGGACCAAGGTCACCGATGTACTGAACAAGTCTGCCGGAATAACACTAACATGTACAACATCAAGGTCCCAGTTTAAGTAGTTCTCAAGTTATAGTAAAGAGCAAAATTCATGTATGTTGCACTATGATCCCTGGGAATGAGGTCAAGGTCACTCAAGTACTGTCTAAGCATGACCTTCATATAGAAACATTAACATGTGCAACATCAAAGTCCTAACTCAAAACAGATCTCAAGTGAACAGTAAATTTTGTGTCAGTTGTCCTGTGACCTGGAAAACGAGGTCAAGGTCCAAACATCACTGGATCATTAACATTTGCACAAAATAGGTAGACAATTATAAAAGGTACATCCCTGTAAACTTTGGCACAAATCTGGCCAAAATGATCTAAGTTACAGCCATTATAAGAAATTCTAGTGTTTAACTTTCGTATTTTTGACAAAAATCATAAAAGATCCAAAAATCACTGAAGCGTGACCATTTGTACAAACTTGTTAGAGACCCACCCGAGGTACATTGCCACCAAGTGTGAAGTAAATCTGCTTTACGGTTTCTTCGGAGAAGTCCAAAATGTGAATTACCATTAGAATGCGGACCAATCAGGAAGGCACCGTAATGTACAGGGAAGGACAGGCTGGCATAGGCTCCTGCCGGTGTACCCGATGGCACCAAAAAGCACAGAATGGGACACAGAGTGAGGGACAATACCGAAAGGCTTACCCGAGACACAGGAAAGCAGCGGCAGGAGCACTTCTTGATGACCAAAATATTATAGGGGGATATATCCAATTATAGACCTAATTATGGATTTTAACCCTGAATCTCAGGGGTGAATGCCAGTGACATTTGACTGACTTCAAGTAACTTGCTAACTTAAATTAGACTAGGCACGTTAACTGAAATAATGTAAAGGACGTATATGTAACCAAAGAAAATAATTTTAAAATACATTTTTACTCGAGAGGTTTAAACTGGACCTGTGATGCTTTTCAAAGCAAATAAACGGCGAATCTATATATTATGTTGTATGTGCGTATGGATTATTCACAAATCATAGTGAAAGAGTACTCAGGTCTAAATCTACTTGACTTCCTGCTTAAATCTACTGGACTTACGGCTTTCAAGACAAACCTGTGTTACACAAACACACAGAAATTGGGACTTTCGCTGTTCAAGTGATTTACACTTCTGCAATGCGTGGTTTTTCTTAAAATAAGAAGTCTTTACAAGTTAGAAAATTCAAAATAGCTAATTACACTGTAATTTGCAGCCTAAAACGTCAAGTTAAATATACATTGCACAAGCTTTAAAAACATCCTTGTGGTAAAATTTTCCACAAAGGGTAAATACCATTGTAAATCCTTTGATAATAGCTACAATCCAGAATCTTCAATTAGTTGAAAGAGGGCATTTAATGGAAGAAGCAAGGTTTACAACTTATATTAAAAGTTGCATTATAAAATAAAACTCCATGGGAATACACAGTTACAGTAGCCCTCCAATTTTTGTGTGTGTTCGGCTGTGTACATTCGACTGAAGACACACGCTGCTGCTCATTGCGATCGCCCCTCTAACATGAATACATGTATATCATGCATTCACAGTGTGGCATTCCACAGTTCACATAGTAATCTATGAATAAGTTTCCATTAGAGAAAATAATGGAAAATGCTGCATGCTTAATCATGGAACACCTCCCCGGTTTTATTTTCCACGTACTACGAAGTGTTGCCTGGCTGGTTGTATGTGACAAAAACTCGAAGCATATCAAAGAGAAATGTGTGACTATGGTCAGGAAAATCGTTTTGTTTTGCATTTTGGTGACTTTAACTATTTTGATTTTTGTATGTGGGTACAAATCTGAAACATGTGTACTGCTTTTTTGTCAATTGTGTAACTTTGTTCATGTTTTGTCCTGTGTGTTTTATAATATACATTTTGTGTGTCACTCCATGTTCTGGAGAAACCCCCAGATTAGTGATATCTTGATGTACTACAGGGCACTCCAACTGAAATAAATATGTTAAAAAAAACCCCAAAATTGAAAATCAATTCTGTATTTTGGACTGAGTCGACAGCTTTCCTCGGTATCTTTGCCTTGAAAGTGCGCCGAGGAAAACCGTGGACACACACACACACACGTATGTATGTATATATATATATATATATATATATATATATATATATATATATATATATATATATATATATATATATATATATATATATATATATATATATATATATATACACGCGTGTTCTGAAACTAATAGATCTGTATACATGTTGGTATTAGGATGGACCAAATGTATTTTCAAGCAGAATTAAAATAAGATATTACGATTTAGACAGTAGACACTACATCAGTTTGTATCAGACGGAAATATATATCCGTACTTTTTTCTATAAAGTTTATCGCTGATCTGTGTTGCTCTTCCGTTTAACCCCCAAATTTGGTATGTTAAAACAAGAAACTCTATTTCTTACAAGTCATGAATCCAAACTCATATCCCCCCTCTCTCTGTCTGTTTGTCTGTCTCTTGAAACAACGACTAGCTTATAGGCTATAAGTGAAGAGAAGAGAATAAAGATGACAAGATTTCTTTCCTTGGTTGACGAGAACAATGATTATAAGTTTTAAGTAACAAAGAGAAGAGAAGCGAATTTCTTTCTTTTTCAAATCTTGAATTATGAGAAGAAACTTCGAGTTTTATACTTCAAAGCTAGAATGTGCCCTTGTATAAGCTTTGTGATCATTCTTGTAAATGTAAAAACATTCAAGTTAATCTGTGATAAAAAAAATGCTGTGACTGCATATTTAAGGTGCAGCGAAAGCACTTTTGGGGCGTGGCAGAGTTAAATGCCAAGTGTCAGCATGCCAGGAAGTGTTTGAGTGATTGCCGCTCTTGCTTTAAGGTCCCAACCGCCAAAAGATTTTTTTTTTTTTCAAAGAGAAGGACTTCGAGTATCATAGCACATTTCGGAAGAAAATTTTTCCATATTTCCACAGAAAATAACGTTATTTGCAAAAGAATTTTGTTCCCCATGACGTGCCCGAAGTTGGCAAGTTTGCACCTTTTTGGCCATCAAACGGGCACTGGGTCGTGACGTCACGGAATAGGCAGAGGCCAGATCGAGAAAAATCTCTTAGTTTTCGAGTAACATTGTCCACGTGGACCCAGGGATGAAACTAATTTTGTTTGATATGAAACACCTTGGGCCATATGAATATGCGGCAAGATTAAAAAAACAAACCCCCCCCCCCAAAAAAACCCAAAGGAAAAAAAAAAACAAAAACAAAAAAAAAAAAAACAAAAAAAAACAAAAAAAAAAAAACAACGCATTGTAAAAATTTGGAAATTTGGGGTCAAAAGTTAAAAATGCAGAAAATATTATACGTACCATAATTATTTTACTAAATTTGTTGTAACTGTGAGATTTATTTTTCTAAATTCAGAGCGAGATTTTTTTATTTATTAACAAAAGTAAAGGAAGTCAAGGATATATTAATGGAAAGTCATTCTGTTGCAGGTCAAGGTCATCATAATTGACCTTAAAAGCTGAAAACATGAAAAAATAGCCGAATGACTAATTTTCAATTCATCCAAAATTTTGTGGGGGTCGTCCAAAGGATAACGTACTTTTTGATAGACAATATCCTCATGCACAAAACCATTATAGCTGCATCCAAAATTGGAACAATGAAAGCTTTAAAAACTGAGGTAATAGGTCAAAACAGCGACACAGTTATATTCCAAGTGTGTCCGTCCAAATCTGTTATAAGTCGTACTTTACAAAATAGGAAGAAAAATAGTTTATGAGAGACACACGTGCTTGTATATCATCAATGATTATGTAATGTTTGTTCTGTTACAAGGTCACTGATATTGAATTTTGCAGGAAAAAAAATAACATGCAAGGGAAAACATAGTTTTATTCCCTTTCGAAGACTACCTTGTTAACTAGTAAAAATTCAAACTATAAAGCCTAAGATTAGGACTGTTTAGTTTCACGACTTTTAACCACGCATACTTGCATCATTTTAGCAATTTAAGTCTCTGAAACATAGGTTATGATCCCTTAATCTGATCTCCAGATGTTGAAAATTAAAAGACTACTGGTTGCAGCAGTTTTAATTTGTGCCGTTTGGCGCCTTTGCTCCTCGCTTTGCGACTAGATTGAAGATGCAAGAGGAAAGTCCATTTCGACAGTGCAACCATGTGATATTCTATACAATAATATTCAGCACAATTTATTCTATATTTCTTTTCGTCAAAATATAAAATCTACCTAATTTTTAAGAAGCTGGACATGCAAGCTTTCACCTTCTATTACAGCATATTTCTTTGTAAACTATAGCATCAAAATATTTTTTGTTTAAATTGTTCATTTTATCTATAGGTATAAAAACAGTTTACCGAGGCAGTTCATGTCATTATTCATTCAGCGCATTTCTAGCGCATTCCTATTGTGAAACAGTACACTATGCATTGAAATTTGTACGTTAAGCCTGATCTGACACGACTGTAAAACTAAGTAGATAAATGTTTAATATATTGTGGGCATAAACTGACAACAAACTGATGACATTCCTGTTCTGGAGATGTACAGCTAATCAAAATTATTTTCTGCAATAATTCCTGTGATGTGGGGCATCATTGAAAATGATAGCACAGTGAGACAAAGTCAATTTACATGGTACAAATCACTATTGTCTTGCACTCATGGAACTGTCCTGAAAAAAACGGATGATAATAAGACAGTGAAAACCTGAATGTATGATCACCTCATCATCATCACCGTCATCATCAGTATCATCATGTGAAATAAGTGAAATATCATTGCAATACATAAGAGCTTTGCTTCCTGGTATACACTAAGTGTTACGTTCTTCAAAACTGTTAAATGCAATGTTTGCAAGAAATAATATTTTTAATGAAAAATTGTTAAAAATTTTGGATATTTAAAATTTCCCAATGGCAGCTTTGTCTTTTAATTGAAGAAGTGGGGCCATTGATCGGGATAGCATATTTCTAGGCCTTTTGATAGACATTATAAAGGTAATCCTTTCATCCAAATTTTGTTTTCCCCCCCTTTTTTTTAAAAAAAGAACTTGATATTTTCTCAAGTAGAATCTTAAACTTTTTCAGATTTGAATCATAGGTATTTCAGGCCTATACAGTTCTATAGTGATAAGCGATTTAAATTGTTGTCTTTGAATTGTTAAAAACGAAACGGTGTTATATTCATTGCCTCCATTTGTCAAATTGTGGCTATCTGTAGCTGGGCTTCACATCCAAGCCTCGGTTATCTGCAACGAGATATATCGAGCAATGAGACATCGTAAAGTATATATTACAAGTTATGGTGGTGAAAACATGACCCCATCACATCCCACCCAATCCTTTGGCGTATGAAGTAAGATTTAAATAAATAAAATTGTGCAAGTGGGGGACGTTAGCGCAAGTTAGACAGTATGACGACTGTACCAAGCAAGACAGCACGAGGACTGTACGCAGCTGGACAGCACCACTACGACACCATACTTCCCCGTACCATGAACCCCAAACATGGCGTACACCCGAAGGTGATTTTCACTTGATTTAGCATGCACTGGAACAGCATCGGGTGGCTCTCCGGCGAGCCGCTGTTCCGAGATGGTAGCGCACCAAAAAAGTGTTTCCCAAGGGAAAGATGAAAACATATCATTCATTGGTGAAAGCAAGTGGTATCTTCATCGAGATTTTACAGTGCTTAACACATTCACTGCAAAAACATATATTTCCTTTTTTTTCTGGTATATTTTCCCACGTTATTTTCTCAGTTTTCATCAAGTAAAATATTTTTCCAAAATTTTCTCCTTTGTTCTTGGTACCACAGCACATTATGTGTAAATATATAACAACGGAGATACTAATGAGCTTCAAAACAAAAATGTCACACGTAATATTTTGAATGAGCACTGGCCTGTCTGGTATACTGGTGACGGTAGATTTAAGAATGACAAGACATTCCAGTTTCAAGAAGTATTGTTACAGTACTGACATGCAATATTTTTCTTTAAAACAGCACTGATGAACTCGTCAGTTTTGCAAACATTTTAGAAGTTAAAATTTCTTTTACCTGTTTTATTCTGGCGTCCGGAACATTCACACACTTTACAGTCAGATGAGCTTATCTGTAATGTTCCTTTTACTGGCGACGGAACCCAATGCATGCGTGCACGCCTCGGAGACTTTAACGCTAAACTGATGACATCATTGTCGAAGCTTCCTCCTGCTATACAGAGTTCCTAAGCTAATCTCAGTTATGTTACATGCAAGTAATGTCACACATTTACATTTGATTTCACGTTAATTATTTGAAAAGCGAATAGGGAGCGGGAGGAGCACATATGATCTCAGATGAGTCTCGTTTCCGTTTCCATCCCAACTTGCAAATGTGTACAAACCTTAATGTGCTCATAGGTTGATCTTATTTTTTTTTCAATACCCAAATCTGGGATATATTTTAACTTACCACATCAACATTATTCCCAATGAAGTGACAAAGTCTGTTGCTGTAGGCTGGGGAAGTTCCTTCACACCAGAACTAGCAAATTCAAAACTCACACACACCAACTATAGCCTGCAACACAAAAGCATTTATGAACTGGAAGGAAAGTATCCGTTACCTTTGTGTTCAGGCCTTCATTTTGTGAGGAATTGCAGAGTTGTCCTTACTAACTCCTATGTGTTACTTCTCCCAGGTACAAAAAGCCACCTGGTCACCATAAAGTTATACGAAACGCATAGTAGCCTATGAAGATTACTCGTGTGCTTATCAGTTGAACCTATGGTATTCATTATCCAAATCGTGAATAGGTTTTAACTTACTGTATTAACATTATTCCCAATGAAATGAACAAGTTTCTTGATGTAGGATGGGAAAGCTCCTTGACACCAAGAACTAGTAAGTTCAAAACTCACACACACAAACTATAGCCTGTAACACACAAGTAATTTATTATAAACTGGGATGAAATGATCCGTTGCTTTTGGGTTCAGGTCTATATTTTTTGAGGAATTTCAGAGTTGTCCTTACTACCTCCTATGTGTTACTTCTCCCAGGTAAAAAAAGCCACCTGGTCATCATAAAGTTATATGAAACGCATATTGTAGCCTATGAAAAACATGGTTTGCGATATCTATTGTCCATGGCCTGCCATCCCCCAAACTGTAGAATACTTCTGTGCACATTGTCTCCTAATTTAAACACTCAAAGTGCTAGATGCCTACATGCAATAAGTGGTCATGCGTTCTCATATCTGGTTCTTGTACATATATAAAAAATTATGATGTGCGCCGAAAATTTGATACACATTGTAAGTTTTCGATTCGACATAATAATACGTTTGCATTCTATTTGCAGTTACTGGAGACATGATGTTGAGATCAATCTTATCTATATTGCACTAAGAGCCCAGAAAATGTCTCAATGGAAAGTTTGAGTGCAAATAAGGTCGAACTTCCTCCTACCAAATTCTGGTAAGACACGGTAAGATGCTTTTCCCATTCTGCAAAGAAAAGGAGAATGTAGTAAGAGGGAGCAAGATGTTCTTCAGACATGGCTAGAGGTAATACATTTTGTTATGAGGTGGTAAGGCATGCTTGGTATGTAACAGGAGGGGAGGAGAGAATCAAATACTTGACAATATAAAAGTAAGAAGTTGTAAGGTGTTCTTGGGGGGTACTTTGCAGATACTGCTTATCACCAGGTTTGGACTCTGCAAGAGGGCTAAGTTGGTCAATTAGATTATGATGTTAGAACAAAAGTGGATGTGGATGAAGCACACTGCAGGTCCAGTTAAGAAAATACATTGTGTAGAAGTATGCTTCCTCATCTTATACCCATAATTCATGTTTGTTTGTTTGTTTATTTATTTACTGCATTTGCGCTTTAAGAGTTTTTGTGTGTTTTGACTTTTCTTGATTTGTTCCCCGTAAACCATAACTTTTAACAGCTTCAGCCTTATTGGTAATGTAAGTGGCCATTTTCTCCGCCAAATTTGTTCTCTAAATGGCCGTGCCATCATTTAACAAACGAGCAAAAGTTCGGTAAAACGGTCTGCAACAGTGATGATGGACTTAATCAAAGGTGACATCGATTTCATCCTGAAGTTCACAGGACCACTTCACTCTGCACATACAAGGTCAGCTGAACACAGGCGTTCTTTCAGTTTTGGTGACTTTGAGTCAATTCTGAACCCATATTGACATAACGTACCTGCCTGGACACATGGCCGGACCCGTAATGGTGTAAAGTGCTAATCCAATCTAAAGCACGTCTCCCGTCAAGTATATGAAATGGAAAAAATCTCGATCTTTTGATGGCATAATGGGAAAAATCTCAATCTTTTGGTCGAAAATGGGCTTTGATAGCCATATTGTAATGTTCAAGGGGCAATAAAACTTTAAAGTACAATAACTTTAAAAACGTAAAATACAATCAAATTTGTGTGTGGTTGACTATGCGAATTTGTATTTTATATATGCGCTGGATTCCCCCCTCCTCGGAAAAACCTGGTATTTATTAAGTAATAATTTCTGTGGAAATAACCGATGTTTGTTAAGGAAAAGGGCACCCACAAATGCGCCCCCAAGTGCCAAATTATTTGATACTCTTCGGTGTTGAAGGTGCAGATACATATACGCAAAACTATTTGAAATTTTTCCCACCCATTTGTATTAATGTCATCATTCTGGCTGCTTCTATAAAATGAATTTCGGTAATTTTGAAAATTAAATGTGATATTTTGCCCATAAAATAAGCTCAGCTGACTGAAAAGTCAGCTGAGCTAAAAATGCAGTCTAACCTAGTGAACAAATCAAGAACTAGTATTCCCTAGAAGTGTTCCTGTGTGATATCAAAGCAATTGGGTTAGCAGTTTCGGAGAAGAAGATTTTTTAAGATTTGCAATGAACAAAAATACTCATGAAAATTTTTTAAAAATCACTGGAATGCGACCATTTGAACAAACATGGTAGAGACTTACCCAAGGTTCATCAACACCCAAGTTTGAAGTCAATTTTGTTTGTGGTTTTGGAAAAGTCAAAAATGTGAATTGGCATTAGAATGTCTGTCCATTGACTTATATAGTAATCAATAGTAAAGGTGCATTTACCAAAATGTACCGGAAATTGAAAAAAATCGTTAAAAATCAGAAATTCACAGCAGTGCCACCAAGTGAACAAATTTGTTTGACCCTTCTACAAGAAACACATCTACAAAGTTTCAGCGTAATCTGAGAGACGGAACTGTGAAGAAGTCAAAAATAGTGAAAACACAGAAAAATAATTGAATTAAAAAAAAAATTGCAGTGCAACCTGGGGACCAAATTAAGAACAAAGAGTCCCTGGAAATATTCTTCTGTGAAAAAAAATTATATGGACGGTAGATAAATGTGTCCATCTAACTACTTTGGGCACATTTGGAATACGGTTTCCTGATACATTGTTCCGTTTAAATGCAAAGAAAGATCAAGAGTAATAAAATCTCTAAAGATCTAAGCTAATATAGAAAGATTGAAAGACTAAAGACAATATTGACCAAATTCGGGCGATATTTGCTCAGTTGATTGCATGTTTTTCATACATATATACAGTATCATTGAATTATGGTTTAACGAAAAAATATAAAGATGAGGTAGGAGGTGATGGAGCCACAAAAACATTGTGAAAAAACTGAAAGAGAAACATCTCAAATTATAACAATCTGAGAAGAAACTTGCATGGGCAAAAGACAAATGTGCCAATTTAACTACGATGTAAATATCTAAGTTAATACATAAGGAATTTCAGCCTCACAAAATTACTGACCATGATCTGGCAATATCTGCTAATGATAGTATGCTCTTGATACATATCACTGCAAAATGGTTTATAGAAAGAATGAATGATGAGGGAGCACACAATGGAGATATAAAATAATGTGAAAAAAATTTAAACGGAAGCATCTCAAATTATGACAATCTGAGAAGAAACCTGCAAGGGCAGAACACAAATGTGTCCATTTAATTAATGTGTAAATGTGCTAATATAGACAGATTCAAAGATTCAGAAAAAGTTTGGCCAAAAGTTGGCAATATCTGCTAACTTCATAGTATTTTCTTGCTACATATATACAGTATCATTCAAATAAGATTTACAGTAAGAATGAGAGATGAGGCACCAGATGACGGGGCCACAAAAATGTAATAATCTGAGAAGAAACCTGTATGGGCAAAAGACAAATGTGTCCATTTAACCGCTTTGCAAACATCTATGCTTATACACAAAGAATTTGAGCCTCACAAAAATACTGACCAAGAGCTGACAATATCTGCTAACATAGTACCTTCTTGATACATATCACTGCAAATGGTTTAGAGAAAGAATGAATGATAAGGAGGAAGACAATGGGAATACAAATGAAATGTAAAATAAATGTAAACAGAAGCATCTCAAATTATGACAATCTGAGAAGAAACCTGCATGGGCAGAACACAAATGTGTTCATTTCATTATTATGTAAACATTTATGCTAATATAGACAGAATTAAAGATTCAGAAAAATATAGACAAAAATCTGGCAATATCTGCCAAATTGATAGTATGTTCTTCATACATATATATATGTCATTTAACACCATTTAGAGAAAGAATGAAAGATGACGCACCAGACGATGGAGCCAGAAAATATTGTAAAAAAAATCTCTCAAATTACAACAATCTGAGAAGAAACCCGTATGGGCAGTAGACAACTGTGTCTATTTGACTACTATGTAAACATCTATACTAATACATAAATATAGACTCATAAATATACTGACTAAAATCTGGCAAATTCTCTGTACTTGATTACATGTTATTGATATAATTTATATACACACATAAACATATATATATATATATATATATATATATATATATATATATATATATATATATATATAGTATTATTGGAACATGGTTCAGAGAAAGATTGAAGGATGAGACTATAGACAATGGAGCCACAATAATATTGCGACGCAAAAAAACCCCCAAAAACATCTAAAATTAGAACAATGTGTGAAAAAACCTAGATGGACAGTAAATAAATGGGACCCTTTTAGTACTATGGGCACTTTTGGAATAAGGTTTCCGGATACATTGTTCCGTTTGAATGCAAAGAAAGATAAGAGTCATAAAATCTGTAAACATCTGAGCTAATACAGAAAGATGGAAAGACCTAGAACAATATTGACCAAAATCGCGCAATATTATCTAAGTTGATTGCATGTTTTTCATACACATGTACAGTATCATTGCAATATGGTTTAACAAAAGCAAAAAATATGAGGTAGGGCGAGATGGAGCCACAAAAACGTGAAAAAACTGAAAGAAAAACATCTCAAATTATAACAATCTGAGAAGAAACCTGTA